>CAUYLG010015886.1:0-56661 GCA_963573385.1 Cacajao melanocephalus
TTGCTCCAAGCCTGCCACACAGCGTATGCCCTTTCAGGCAGGGACGCCACCGCCTGGGTCTTTGGTTCTCGTCCTGGTCTGGCTGTTTTCCCATGTGCTGCTTCTGTTCTGTGACTGCTCTAGGCATTCCTCCTGCTACAACTAATATATGGTTCTATGGAAGGATTATGTAAGTCAGCACTCATGTGTCGGCACAGCTCCGACTACGATATCTATGATTATATAGAAAGATTATATGGAACTAAGTATGCTAGATATAGGTATTAAGTATTATTGTATAAGCTAGATATATGAAAGCAGTAAGTTATACTTCAGGCACTAATTCTATAAACTAATATATGATTGTATATAAAGGATTATATAAAGGAAACAGCTGAGCAATAACACCATACACTAAGATATACTTCAGGCACTAGTTATGCCTGGGGTCTGGACAGTTCTCCTTCCTTGGTGCCCATGGGGGGTGTCACCCACACTGGCACAGAAGGTCTGGGTCCTGCTCACACTGTGGCCCTGCCTGCTTCTAGGGCTGCCGCCTTCCCCTGTGTCCCTGTGCGACCCTTGGGCTCTCCACACTCCTGGTCCCCTGTGGGGAGGTGCTTACGCCCCCTCTGCCCCATCCACCCAATGGAAGCTGAGCTGGGGACCAGGTGTGCGGTGCCTCCAGGATGCAGCTGAGAGCCTGCACCGGCCTGCCCGCCACTCCCCGGTAGCTGAGCGAGCTGGTATCAGATCTCACCTGGAGCGGGAGGCTGGGCGGGCCGAGGGTGGCGTGCTGAGGAGAGAGATCTGGCCTGGAGACGGGGCCCCCACCCCCTGAAAGTGCTGGATGTGAGTCCTGGGCTCTGGGCACCCAGGGGCCGGCAGGCTGTGTGGTCAGAAACCAGAGTCCCCAGGGGCACCCGAGCAGAGCGCCCTCCTGGGAAAGCCACTGAGCCTCTGTCCCGGAAGAGCGCTGGCCCAGGACTGGAATGGCCCCACCTCAGGCCCCACCTTCACCCACCAGGAGTTCCCAGAATGGCCCTGGCCACCCTCCCTTTGCTCCGTGTGGAGGAGACCACGGCCAGGCGTGGATATGGTGCCCCAAAGCCCAGCCCCGAGCACCCGGTCCTCTGGTAGCACCCAGCATACATCACTCAGCTCATGGAACAAGTGTTTATTGAAGGCCCCCTGCAGCCAGGTCCCATATGGGGCACTGCCTGCCATCCTGGCGATGAGGGGCCTGAAGACCCCACGCTGGTGTGGCCTGCAACGGAGGGCGGGAGCCGGCTGCCTCTCCCTGCTGTACGGCCCGGCCATGGCCGCTGACCTGCGTGGTCCGGGGGACTGGTCGCTGCCACCATCCTGCACCCACTTCTGCTGTCAGGGAGCAGGGCCTGGTCCAGAGCAGAACCCGGGGCCTATGCTGCCTAGAGAGCTCCTGGGGAGGGGCCCCGGAGGACAGCCAGGCTCACACCCACAGGTCTCCCAGCCGGCCCTTCTCCTCTGCTGACCGCTCACCCCGCTCTTCCTCGGGGAACTGGCAGCTGCTGGCGTCTTCCGTGGACAGTGGCACCTCTGGCAGCTGGGTCTCTGCGGGGTGGGGGGCACAGTTAGGGGACAGCCAGACTCCCCACTCCCCACCCCGGGGAGAGACGGGACTGACCGCGGGGCCACGCACGCTGACTCCTCAACTGCCAGATGTGCAGTCCAAGCTGGGCCGAGGTCAGGAGGAGGACGCAGGCGGCCACGGCCAGCAGGACGATGGTCAGCAACCCAGGTGACTCTGCAGGCAGGGGCCCTGGGACACACACGGCGTTGTGGGTCTTGTTCCCCGGGAACACGGTGAGAAACCCAAACTGGGTGCAGCTGGAACACGGACACAGCCCCCTTCAGCCCCAGCTGCTGTCCTCAGCGCTGTCCAGGACTGGCCCAGTGCAAGGCACAGGAGGGGACCCTTCCCAGAGTGGGCCTGGACCACCTGGCCGCCCACACGGCCCGCCAGGACTCACTCTGTCCAAGGTTTGCAGTGGCCTTCGCGGCCTCCGGAGAAGGTCCCCGAGGCACAGTCCACGCACGTGAAGCCAAATATGAATTTCCCTGGGGGGGGCGGTAGGGAGGGAGGGAGGATGCTGGAGTGTCTGGGATGGATGAGGAGGGTGTCAGGCCAGTGCAGGGGCCATCTGGGTTCTGGGTCCTGAGAATGACCCCCCACATCATCCATTCAACAGAGGTCTCAGTGGCCCAGGACTGGGTCCCAGGGTCAGTGCCACGTCTGCCCATCAGGGTCAGGCATCTGGGGTAGGATGCAGTGAGGACACCTGGGGGTGTCCTCAGGCTTCACCTGGTCCTCACCTGGTCAGGCTTCCTGGGGGCCCTGGGGGAGGAGCGTAGTGTGTGGTGGGTCTGCCAGGGGTGTGAGGGTGGAAGGCCTGCCCACTGGGGGCTGAGGGTGGACAGAGGTCATGCAGGAGCCAGACCAGGCCCTGGGCTGGACCCAGTAGAACAGAGGGTGGAGAAGGGTGAGGGTCCCAGAGAGAGGCTGGGTCCCCAGACCCCAGACGCAGCCCTGTCCAACCTCACACAACCCACCCCCAGGCCTCCCTCCTCCCAGAGCCCATCTGCGCAGCCCAGCACCTTCCATCAGGTAAACAAGCCCCTAGGGGGCCTTGAGCTTCTTCCAGAAAGGGGTGCAGCCCTGGACCCCAGACAGGACTCCCAGGGGCACAGGGCAGACTCCACATTCAGTCAGGACAGACAGGATCGGCATCCCTGGCCTGAGAGCCAGAAAGCTCCTGCCCCACCCCCACCCCAGGTTCTCACAGCCCTGAGAGACATCAGAGCCCTTGAGCTGGATGGAGACGCTGAGGCCGAGAACAGGGGGACAGACACCCCCAGAGCTACCCAGCCCCAAGCATAGCCTGGCCCGCCTGCCCAGCACCTCACACACCACACGTCCTCGCCGGACACCTGCACCCACGAGCTCTGCCTCAGCCCTGGCGGAACCCCTGGCCTGTGTGGACACCCACAGCTGCCTGGACTCACCCTGGGACTGCGCCTTCTGGCCTGGTGGGCAAGGATGGTGCTGGCAGGCTTCGCAGCAAGGGTCCCTGCAGTGGAACTCGGGCTGGACACACACACAGTCCGTCTCGGAGTGGCACTCTGCGCCTGGGCAGGGGACAAGCCAGCCCCCAGCAGCTGGGCTGAGGCCCCTGCTCCCCAGGTCTCCCCTCAGCCCTCCAGGGAAGCTGGCTGTCCGTTCCCCACCACCCACAGTCGGCTCCAGGAAGTGGAGGGCTCGTGGCTGGGAGTCAGGTCCCTGGATTTGTCCAGCTCTGTCTCACTCCCCAGCCCTGTGGCCTGGCTCCGCCCCCTCTATGCCCCGCAGCCGCCCCTGCCTGCTGCTGTGACTACTGTCCCTGCTGGACTCAAGGGTGCCCCCTACCAGGGCACAGCCCCCTGGAGGCCCGTGGACACCTCAGAGGCCGCCTGCCTGGCCCCCCTACACTGCTGTCACCACCACCAGCCACAATGGGCCGCGGGACAGTCTCCCTTCAACCCGCAGGCCCTGGAGGGTTGAAGCAGCTCTGGGGTGACTTCTCTGCCAGCTTCCTCCCCAGACCCGCATGTCAGCTGAACCCTCACCCCCACTGAGGTGCACGTCAGGGGCAGGCAGTGGGGCAGACGGCGGGGAGGAGGGCAACTGGGCAGGAGGGGGCTGGGCGATGGTCAAGGGCTCACAACCGGCCCAGCAGGCCCTGGGACCCCAGACCCCTCTGAGGGCGCTCCCACTGCGCTCGCCCTGCCCCTCGCCTCGGGGCCACTGGCCGGGGCCGGCGCGCCTCCACCTCCCTCTGGGGCCCTGCCTCCCTCCAAAAGGCTCCGGTGGCCTCGTGCCCGCCCTCCTTAGACGACTGCAGCGGTCTGAGCACGCGGAGGGGGCGCACGCCTCTCCGGCTTCCACACTGCGTCTTGGCCAGTCGCCTGAGTAAACGCGGTTCACTTACCCGGGTCCGCATGGCAGCAGCGCGACGGGTGAATGCCGCAGCAGCGCGCGTCTGTTCCTGCCCCGACCAGGAGGCGGCCAGGGCCGCACTCCAGGCCCCCGGTGGGGCGCTGACCCAGGCTGAGCGCCCACAGCAGCACCAGGCTGCACAGGACCCTGTACGCGCCCATCGCCCAGCAGCTGCACCCAATTTCAGGAGCCCACAGCAAGTTGGACACACCCCGTCCCTGTCCTCACCCGCCCTGCCTGGGGGTGACTGGAAGTGATCATGACCCGAGAATTCCAGCCCAGCCAAAATGTGCCCCAGATGCGTGTGGGGAGGGATGTGGGCGCTGTGGACACAGCCCAGTCCCCACAGGTCGCCGGCAGGGGCGGGGAAACCAGGCAGGGGATCAGAATGGTTTTCTATGCAAATCTGCCGCCACCTTGGGGGGGTCCCAGGCAGGGGGCGGGGCTTAGCACCTTGTCCCAGGGGGCCTCCCGGTGGGCGGGACTTGGGCCATCACCCCCTTCACCCCACTCCCCATGGGTGGTATCTGCGAGACCCTGAGAGGTCTCCACAAACCCCCAGAGCACCTCAGCCACGGACCCCAGTGCTGGGGAGACACACAATGAAGACAGGCACCCCTCCGCTCAGCACGCCCAGCCTGGTCGGCTCCGGGTGTGAGGCTCACCATGGGTTGCAGGCCTGTGGGCTCCCCTTGCTCGCAGCCCCCAGGGACCCCCTCAGCTGCCAACCCAGGGAGCTCCCGGGGCTTGGGAGGGGGCACCAGGAGGGTGGGGGGAGAGACGAGAGGGTGCATGGCGCCTCTTCTGGTCAGAGCGGCCTGCCGGGTCGGCTGAGTCTCAGGCTGGTTCCCACCGAGGTCTCTGTGGAGCCACCTTCATCCATCACGCCAGACAGATCCAGGTCCTGGAGGGGGTTGAGGGGAGCCACTCACAAGCTCTCCGGAGGCTGCCCTGCATCTCTCTGAACCTCAGTTTCCCCTGTGGGCACCGAGTGGTTCTGGGACCCTGCCTCCACCAGGAAGCCTCCCTGGATTGCTCAGCCTGCTTCTGTGCTATCCAGCGCAAGTGGAAACCCCCGGGAATGCTGGGGGCGGGGGTGCTGGGGAACATGAGTGTGGCTGTGCCCACGGCTGGAGGAATGGTGGCCGTTGTGATGTGGTCAGATATTCCTCTGAGACCTGCAGCCCCCGCCTCACCCCATAAGGCAGTTCCTCTTTTTCCAAGGTAAATGACAGGACTTAGCTGTAATGCGCCAGGTTCTCAGATCCAAGATGTAGGAGCCTGCCTTGAGAGGCAGCCCTCAGACACTGCAGAAAAGTAGGGGGTTTCCATGGCTCCAGGCTGCCCAGACACTCAGAGAGAAAGGGGTGGGCCAGGGGTGCCTGGGGACCCCATCTTTGAGCGGCCTGGAGATCTTCATTCAGCCCCTAGCCTGGGAGGGGCTGAGCCCCTGGGTAGCAAGAGGCGCCATCAGACCTAACAGCAGGCGAAGGTATTCAGGGAGGAGGCCCGGAGCCCCCGCCGGTTTTAAAACCCAAGAGGTCTGCACCAGCACAGGCTCACCCCCAGTCCTGGTGCCGTGGCGCAGCTGACACCTTGAGCGGCCTGCGGGAGTGATGTCCGCCTTCCTATGCCTCGCTGCGGTGCCCTCCCAGGCTCCCCATGACTCCTGTCCTCGGACTTCGAGGCTGGAGGTGATTTATCTGCTCATCTTATTTTCTGGTGTTGTGAGCAACTCACCAGTGACACAAATAACAGGGCATTCACACCACAGAACAGCCCACAGCGCGGCGGCTGGGTGAGGGGCGGCCCTTCTGTGCGTGCAGAAGGGCAGGGCAGCTGTGGGGCCTCAGGGTGAGGACGCAGATGGGCACCAGGCCTGAGCTCAGGCAGGGCCTGGGGCGCAGATGGCGCAGGAGTTTCCAGCAGAGATGGCGTTGGGTGAGGGGCCGGGGAGGGTGAGCAGGGAGACCAAGAGGAGGTGACCCCGTGTCCACCTGGTTTGCGGCAAGAGGCCTGGCTGGGAACGAGGTACCACAAGGCCTGGGCCTGCAGGGGCTGTGCCCAGAGGGGAGGAGAGAGGAAGCCATGGGTGTGAGCGCCAGGTTTGGGAAGGAGACGCCTTTCCCACAGCCTTCGACCTGCTGGCCCCACAGGACCTGGCAGCTCGTCCTGGCCACCTGACCCCTTCCCCCACCCACCCGCTGTCCCCACCTCCAGGCCTGGTCTCGCCTGCCCCATAGTGGAGGGGGGCTCTTCGAGGGGTGGCCCCCACCCCGTGCAGGGACTGCAGGCTGAACCTTGCACAGGAACCCGGCGAAGTCAGTGAAGGTGCTGGGGGAGGGGACAGGGTGGCCTCTGACCTCCCAGTGCAGCTCGGGGAGGGTTGTGGCTGGTGCAGAGTGGGTGGAGGACACAGGTTTCAGGAGAGACAGAGAAAGGGGGAAGAAAACCAGCTGGAGAGGCAGGAGGGGTTGGGGCAGCCTGAGGCTGGAGACAGCGTCTTGCCTGTGGTCACTTGTGGCTGCGGCGCCGTGGGCTGCCATGCGGGGTGCTCCCCTTCCCACCCTCCAGCCAGTTCCCCACTTCCAGGACCACGGCGTTGAGGGGAGCCGTCTGCCAGGCACAGGAGCCCTGGACAGCCATGGGCAGTGCGCCGAGGGAGAACACGGAGAGGAGAGGCTGGCCTGGGACACTGTATGCGGGCGCAGGTGCAGCTGCAGGCCTGGGTCACGGCAGCCACGGCGGCCACCGCGGCCACGGAGGCCCAAGCGTCCAGGCTGGGCCATGCCCTCAGCAAAACCTTCCATCAGGCTTCATGTGTTTCTTTTTATTTAATTTTTTTAAAATTTCATTTTATTATTACTTTTTTTTCAGTCACATCTCACTGCCGCCTCGACCTCTCAGGCTCAAGTGATCCTCCCACCTCGGCCCCCCACATAGCGGGGACCACAGGCAGGCACCACCACACCTGGCTGATTATTAATTCTTTCTTTCTTTTTTTTTTTTTGAGCCAGAGTCTCACTCTAGAGTTCAATGGCGCGATCTCGGCTCACTGCAACCTCCACCTCCCAGGTTCAAACGATTCTCCTGCCTCAGCCTCCCAAGTAGCAGGGATTACAGGCACCCGCCACCATGCCCGGCTAATTTTTGGTATCTTTAGTAGAGATGGGGTTTCACCATGTTAGCCAGGCGGGTCTCAAACTCCTGACCTTGTGATCCCCCCACCTTGGCCTCCCAAAGTGCTGGGATTCCAGGCGTGAGCCACTGTGCCCAGCCCTGGCTGTTTGTCTCCCACTCATGAGTGCAGTGAGGGCCGGGCGCGGGGGCTCCGCCTGGTTCCCAAGCTATGGCCTCGGGCGTGACTGGCGCTCTGGGAGCAGCACTGCATTGCTTGAAGGACACCCACTCCCGGACACCAGCTAGAAGGACACCCGCTCCCGGACACCAGCTAGAAGGAAGGATGCCCGCTCCCGGACACCAGCTTTCAAGGATTCCTGTGCAGCTGGAGCTGGCTCTGGGACCTCGGGACCTTCTCTGACACTCGTGGTGTGGGCTGGGGACCCATCTGAGCGTGCTAGCACTGGCAGGTCCACACTGCCGGTGGACGTCTAGGCCTCTCCACTGTGGGACCACATTACGTGGAGTCGCTGTGGACGTTCTTGTTCAGGGCCGAGGACTCTTGGTGGGCTAGGGCGCAGCAGCAGGATCGGCAGGCCCAGGGCGGACAGACGTTGGCTCAAGCAGAAACCGTGGTTTCCAAAGGGGCTGTTGCCCTGGACACCCACAGCAGGAACGTGTGCTACCCCTCAAGGGACTCCTCGAGGTGCTCAGGGGCCCTGCGACCCCCTCCCAGGTGCAATGGGGGTGGGTGTGGGTGTGGTGGAAAAGAGGGGCCAGGTCTCTGCGCTCCTCCTCCAAGGGCACAGAGGCCCGGGGCCAGCCGCTCCCAAGCTTCTTGGGTGACCCACGGCTCAGGGGCCTGTGGCCCTTGTCAACGCCTGGCCAGGAACCCCCACCCCTCCGCCCCGCCTGCCCCTCCCAGCCCCATCCCAGGCCTCAGCCCCTCCCAGCCCCCACCCCAGCGGCCCTGGCCCTGAGCCCCCCACCTGCCCCACCTTAGCCTCCCCATCACTCCCCCACCCTCCCCGCTCAGTCTGAAACTCATACCCAGGGACCAGCCTCCAGGGTCCCACTTGACCCCGAGACCCCGACCACCACCCTGGCCGAAGACCTCTCTCCAGCCAGAGGCGGGCCTGGCCCAGGCCTCCCTGCCGCAGGCGCCGCCCCCAGCCCACCGTGCCAGTAAGAGACTCTGTCTGCCAGGTTTTTATTGGGCCCCACGGGGTGCGGAGTATGCATGGCATACGTAAGGAGAGAGCCCGGAGCAGCCAGCGGCACCTAGAACGGTGCGGCGTGGCCCAGGAGCATGGCGGGGCTGCGGCCGGCGCCTGCCCTGCTCGCCCAGCAGACCCTCCGGGGCTCCAGCCTGGCGGGGCCCAGCGCCCGCCTTGGTGGGCCCAGGTCAGATCTTGGCCAGGGCGGAGTGTGCGTCGGCCTGCTCCTCTTGGATGGGGGTCCGGCAACTGCCTCCCCCTGGGGAGGAGAAAAGGAAGAGAGATTGGTGGGCGGGCGCCACCCTCCAGGAGCAGCAGGGCAGGGCCACATGGCACTCACCAGGAGGCTTGGGGGCGTCGGGGGGCGGCCTCAGGTCCCTCCGGAGTAGGTGCAGGGCCAGCAGCAGGGCCAGGGGGCCCAGGAGGCCCAGGGCAAGGCCCAGGCCCAGGATGGCAGCGACTGCAGGGCCTGCAGGAAGGGGCCTGCTGGGTGGGGTCCACAGGAGGGACCCCCATGCCATCCTCCTCTCCTCTCATTTGGGTTGGGAGACCCCACTGGGCTGAGCCAGGCACCCTTACCCCCGGGGACCTCTGCAGGCCGTGTGGAGGGTCCCTGTGAGGTTCTGGGCCAGGCTTCAGTGGCCCGGGCAGTGCTGGAACTGGCAGTGGGGGCCTGGGTCCCCTGGGGCCGCGTGTCCGGGGGGCCCTTGTCCTCACAGACGGCGTCTGAGCTGTTGCTGGCTGGCTGCTGGGTGCTCTTCCCGGCCAAGGTGCAGCTGCAGGTACAGGGGATGTTGCTCAGGCCAGAGACCCCTGGGACCAGGGACACCCTGGGGAGATGGCGGGGCCCATGGGCCAGCCTGAGGCAGCCTCCACCACAGACACCAGGCCAGTGGCAGCCACGGACCCCGCCCAGCCCCACACACCCCCGCAGGGGCCTCTAAGGCCTCACTCCCTTCCCCCACATCTGCAGCCCCCAGTAGCCCCTCTGTCCTGTGCCCCCAGGGCCTCCCAGCTGCAGAGGGTGAGGGGCCCACACACCAAGCTGTACCCATGGGAAAAGCTGCTCCCAGTCAGCAGCTTCCTGCTCCCGGACCTGGCCCAGCTGTGCAGCCAGGATCCCCAGGCTACCAGAACTGCTCCCCAAACCCCGCTCTACCCCTCCCAGACCCCCACCCTTCTGCCCCAGCCCCTCCCAGCCCCCCAGCCTCACCACCCTTCTGCCCCCCGCAGCCCCTCCCAGCCCCCGGTCCTCCCGCCCCCCACCCCCAGCCCCTCCCAGCCCCTAGCCCTCCAGCCCCCCACCCCCAGCCCCTGGCCCTCCAGACCCCCACTCCCACCCCTGCCCCCAGCCCCACCCCCAGCCCCTGGCTGGGCCCTCACTTGGTCCAGGGCTTGCAAGGCTGGTTGTCACCAGAGGAGAAGTGCCCTGGGGGACACGGGGCACAGTCTGCAACAAAAACAGGGTGGTCAGGGGTGGCCCACAGGCCCCAGGTGCTGGGGGCATGGGGCAGAGCCTGTGAGGCAGGCACTCGTCCCCAGAGCCAGGTGCTGGGGCTTGGCCTCTGGAAGCCCTCCCTGCTCACGTCCCACCCGTGGGCCCTGACCCAGGAGCCCAGTCTTGGCGATACTGGAGGAGGCACGGGTGGGACCAGGTCCCTGCAGCCCACACCCCATCTGCATCACTGACAGCTGCTATGCACACCCCACCAGCCGGCCACAGCCAGCAGGAGCTCACCAACTCCAAGCTTGTAGCTGTCCATGGGCTGCGTGCCCGGCCGGCAGCGGCACACGGCGTCCTGTGTGGCTGTGCACTTCTGCTTCCGCTCACTGCCACTTCCTGAGCAGGGGCCGGGGGGGGGGTCGTCAGGTGGGGGCTGTGGACAGGGTCCCCAGGAAGCGTGGGCACAGGAGGACAGCATGGCCTTCCCACCGCACCAAGGCCACGGCCAGGGGTCTGTGACCTCCCCAGAGGCGAGACACGGAGCCCCTGCAGCCCCTGAGGCTCCTGGACCCTCCTTTCCTGGCCACAGCCTGGGGCCAGGTCTGCGCAGCCCCGGTCCCCTTCCCTACCCATCCACTGGCTCCAACCGCAATGCTCAGGACAGCAGGGCCAGGCCACGTGGCCAACATGGGCTTCCCGACTCCACGTGGCTTGGCCAAGTCTGGGGCCCCAGGAGGAGGGGTATGCCCCGGGAGATGCCTCAGCTCCTGGAAGGACCCCTGGGGGTGGCACAGACCCCACTGTGGTTTGAAGTTTGTTTCTGTGGCTATGGAGCCCCTGCTGCTGTGTGGGAATGTGGCTGCCAGGCTGCCACCCCTGTGCTGGGTGGGCTGTGGGCAGGCGGGAGCCCCATCTGGGTGGGCTGTGGTGGGCGGGAGCCCCGTGCTGGGCGGGAGCCCCGTCTGGGTGGGCTGTGGGCGATGGGAGCCCCGTCTGGGTGGGCTGTGGGCGATGGGAGCCCCGTCTGGGTGGGCTGTGGCGGGCGGGAGCCCCGTCTGGGTGGGCTGTGGACGGGCGGGAGCCCCGTCTGGGTGGGCTGTGGGCGATGGGAGCCCCAGCTGGGTGGGCTGTCGGGGGGGAGCTCACTGAGGTTGCACCGTGTGCAGGTCTTGCACGGCTTGGCGCTGACTGCATCGTTGTAGTAGCCGGGCTCACATGGGCGGCACACAGAGTTCTGGGTGCGGCTGCAGCGGCTCACCATCCCATAGCCTGCAGCGGAGGCCGCCGCATCAGGCAGCTGTCGGGCCCCTTGGCCCCCAGGCCTTTGCCCATGGACTCCCCAGGCATGTCCGGCCCCTTGCCCGCCCCCTCCCCAGGACCAGCCTCCTGGCTGGCCCATCCCAGACAGGGGCCCCCAGAGGCGCCCCCCACCCCGTGCGCGGCATCTCCTCCTAAGGCTGGACCTCACCTGGTCTGCACTCATCACAGCACCGGTCGCCGCTGGGGTAGGTGTCCCCGCTACAGTGGAGCCCCGTGGCGCTCAGCACCAGGCCCAGGAGGAGCAGAGCCACCTCCCAGGGCCCCCGGCCCCATCGCCGCACCCCCACGCACATCCTCGTCTCCGCTCTCGCCAAAGTCTGGGTTTTTCCTTGCGGGTTGTGGCTATAAGGACGGTGGAGGAGGTGAGGGGAGGGGAGGGGAGAGGAGGGGGGAAGAGAGCAGAGGAAGGGGAGGAGGAAGGTGGCAGGCCAGCCAGGGATCCCGCTGGCTTCTTCTGCCTTTGCCCTCTTCTGTCCAAGACCACCATGTTCAGACCCCAGGGCACAGTAGGGCCTGGCCTGCGGCCCAAACCTCAGCAAAAAGTCGATGGAGCCCATGGGTAAACTGAGGCAGCACTGAGCCAGGAGAGAGGCCCCTTCAGTCTGGACCTTTGGGGCTGTGCCCTTGTCTGGACACCGGAGCACGTGACCCGTTGAGTGCCCAAGACTAGCTCTGAGCAGCAGCGGCCATGGTCATGATGACAGACACCCTGGGCCGGGGTGACGCCTGCAATCCCAGCACGTTGGGAGTCGGAGGCAGCGGATCACCTGAGGTCAGGAGTTCGAGACCAGCCGGCCAACACGGCGAAACCCCATCTCTACTAAAACTACAAAAAGTGTCCAGGCATGGTTGCGGGCGCCTGTGATCCCAACTACTCGGAGGCAAGAGAACTGCTTGAACCCAGGAGGTGGAGGTTGCAAAGCCGAGATTTGTCTAGGTGACAGAGCAAGACTCCGTCTCAAAAAAAAAAGACACCCACCACCAGGGCCCACATGGAGTGTGCCTGAGCACAGCAGGTGCTTACGGCCAAACTGTGCCCCGACATCCCTGCGTGGAAGCCCTGACCCCCACGTGCCTGTGTGTGAGACGGGTGGGTCCCGGGTGGCCTGGCATACTCGCAGGCACAGGCACGCTCCTGTGCACACACGGGCACGCAGGCAGCTTTCTAGGCAAACGGCTCCCGGGTTCCACGGGTTGCCCAGAGGAAGGGAACGGCCTGGAGAGCCAGGGAGCAAGGGCAGGGCTGGGGGCGTCCTGGGCCCCTTCTGCACCTTTCAATAACTGTGATGAGCCGGCGATCGTCCAAAAGTTCATTTTTAAAGTTGCAAGTGGAGAGGGGCCTCTGGGGGACGGAGCAGTAGGGAAGGGGCTGGAAATCCCCTCCCCTCCCAGGAGCACAGGAAGCAGCTGCCTGCCTGCGGCCCACCTGTGGGGAAACTCCCAGCCAGGGAGCCTGCAGGGCCTGGAGGGGGAGGGAGTGGAGGGAGAGGCCACCTGCCCTCAGCCTGAGGGTCCCTCACTCGGTCGCCCTCCCCACATCTCCTCAAATACGATCCTGGAAGGGCTCAGTACCCGAGGCCGTGCGTGTGTGTGTGCATGCCCACACCCCAAGTGGGCAGAGCAGGGAAGTTCTGGCATTTTCTGGACGGTTCTACCCAGCGTTCACATGGGTTTCCCACTGACAGTGAGAAAAAGCTTACATCTGCAACCGGGTCCTTGGAGGCTGAGGTGAGCTGGGTGTCTTGGTGGCAACAGTTCTCCCCTGGGTCCTGAGTGGCCATGTCTGCCCACAGGTGTGTTGAGCAGGGCCCGTCCACCACGGAGGGCACCCCCCAGCGGGGGCTCCGCCCCTCCGCTGGAAGCTGCCCAGGGAGCTCAGGTCTCCTTGTCCTGGGCTGAAGGTCACAGGTCCGAAGCGCCGGCAGGAGAAAGCCCCGCCATGTCCACGGAACCGGGTGTGCAGTGGCCACAGGAGGCTGGACACCAACCCCGAGCTCGGGACCCCCGAGCTCTGCAAGGCAGCCTGGAGCTTGGACCTCCCCCAGGAGAGGGGCTCCCCACGCTGCACATGGTGTCACGGCAGCCCAGGCCAGCTCATGAGACACCCCTGCTCCTCAGGTACCAGCCTGGAGCTGGCCAGGGCCTCTGCAGGGCCAGGTGCCAACACACACTGAGCTGTGCCCCCACCCTCATGCCCAGCCCGGGGTGGCCTCAGCGAATACGTCCCACCTCCGGGTGTGTGGCCCTCAACACGGGGCATCGAATGCTGCCATGATAGCCCCCGACTGGGGCCTGGGGTCACAGGTGGGGAAGGGCAGAGTCCAGGCCGCCGCAGGGAATTACGGCGCCTCCAAGCAGGGCCGGGGACCTTCCTCCCGCCGCCTGCCCTGGCTGTGCCTCTGTGAATCTTGTTTGCCTGGCACCCAACCCCGGTGCCAGCCTGCCTTCTTGGCCCCGCAGGGGCCCCTGGGCAGGTGGGCTCAGGGCAGAGGCCAGTCACATGGGCACCAAAGGGCAGACTGAGGAGGGAGCACTCCCAGCGTCCCCAAGCTCCTGCCTGGAGAGCCAGGACAGGGCCTGGGCCTCCACACGCCAGCCGGGATCCCCACCAGCGGTCCAACACGCCCCATGCTCTGCCCCTCCTGGGGCTGGGCCCGCCCCTCAGCACGCCCCGGCAGTGGCTTGCCATTCTGGGAGTTTTCTTCACCACTCCAAACGACCCCAAGCGACTCAAAGGGGCTCTGGCTCCTGTTTTAAATGTCCAAACTCAATGAGCATGTCTGCTGCCCCGGGACCCTCAATCACACACACAGCACCGCTCACCTGCCCCGGGACCCCCGCTCACTCACACACACACAGCACCGCTCACCTGCCCCGGGACCCCCGCTCACTCACACACACACAGCACCGCCCACCTGCCCCCGGGACCCCCGCTCACTCACACACACAGCACCGCCCACCTGCCTCCGGGACCCCCGCACACTCACACACGCAGCACCACCCACCTGCCCTCAGGAGCCCCACTGACTCACACACGCAGCACCGCCCTCCGTCCTCCTAGAGCCCCTGCCATCCCCGCCTGCCAGGAGAACCACCTGGAACCCGCCACGACCTCCAGCCTCCCCCGTGACCCAGCACCAGCCTCCAGCGCTGGAGTGGAAACTGTGGCCACAAATGTGCCAAGCTGCTGTTGTATTTTGTTTCACACCCAAAGAAAGAAGCTGACCAAAAAAGGCAACTACATTTAGAGTGAATCCGTGTGGTTCTCGTCACAACAAACATTTGCATTTTCTTGGCAGCAGCGGTGGGACTTGGGTGGCTCTGACACCCCAGGCCCAGGAAAGACCAGGCGCCCTTCCCTCAACTTCCTGGCTACTCATTTCCAGCCAAGTTTCATCTATTTTTATTAATCGTTCAGTTTTCAAGGAAACGGAGCTACGTTCTTTCCCACGGCGTGGCAGCCCCGCCAGGGGCCCGCCCAGACGTTCCGGCCTCGATGCCGTCAGCGCCTTCGGCAGAATGACTAAAGCGAGATTAGGTTCTCCGAAGTGAGATGCGGCGATTTCGAGGGACCAGGGAGGAGGCGCGGCGGGACCACAGCCCAGCCCCGCACCCCGCCGCATCACAGCAGAAGCCTCTCGGGGGCACGCACTGCGGAGCGGACACGTCTTTCACCCACTGGGGCCAGCCGTGGTCGGGGGGCAGGAGGGAGGAGCTGGAGTCCGGAACAGCCACCGAGTGCAGAATCACCGAAGGCCACCCTGGTGGGGCGTGAAGGGCAGCTCGGGGCGGGCCGGGCGCTCAGAACTCCTCGTGCACGCTGCGCGCGTAGTCCACCAGCTTGCTGCCCGTGAAGAACTCGCTGTACTTGAGCACCTCCTCGGGCTCCAGGTGGTGGTTCTGGTTCTCGTCAGCAACGGCGATCATCTGCTTGGCCTCGTTCAGGGCATTGTACTCGTTCATGGGGTCCATGTAGCTCTGTGGGCGAGCCGGGCGCGGGTCAGCGGGACGCAGGTCAGCGGGCAGTGGGGCGGATCAGCAGGACGCAGGTCAGCGGGCAGTGGGGCGGGTCAGCGGGGCGCGGATCAGTGGGGCAAGGGTCAGCGGGGCAAGGGTCAACGGGCAGGGGGGTGTGGGTCAGCGGGGTGTGGGTCAGTGGGGCGCAGGTCAGCGGGGCGCGGGTCAGCGGCCACCTTTCTACCCTCCCACCGCTGGTCCCACCCAGGAGCCCCTCCAGGCTCCGCTCAGGGGAGGAGCAGCTGGACCCAAGCTCCAAAGCCACCCACACAAAGTGGCTAAGATGCCCAGGCTGCAGCAGGAATGTGGGAACATTCTGGAAGGTTCCCAAAGAAAGACTGCACGTATGAGAAGGGCACAGGGTGGGGAGAAGCCAGGGGCCCTGGAAGGCCTGCCCGGGGCCGGCAGGGGTCACGGGGCATAGGGGCCGCACCGGCCAGGACCCCAGTTCTGAAGGATCCCTGACCTGGGCCAGGCCCACTGGCTATCAGCAGGGATCAGAGGATTTTCTACGTGAAAACAAGATGACTCACTCAGCAGTGGGAGAGAAACAAGCCCCACGTGGCACCTACACATGATACCAGTGAAAACGCTTCAGAGGAAGGTGGTAAATTCCAGCAAAGTGGCAGAGGCCACCCCGCCCACCTGCCCCAGAGCTGGGCCCAGCACCAGCCTCCCCTTGTGGCCCCGTTGAAAAGGGTTGTGGGAACACTGATGCCCCCCCGAGAGAGGACGAGGATGGAGCCCGGCCAGGCTCCCGTGTCTCATCTATCTGAGCCTAAACGCCAACAACTGCCACGCAGCCTGGGGGCCTTCGAGGGAGCCTGCACCATGGATGCCGCTGAGCAAACGCCCAAGTGATGGCCCAGGCAGAGTCTCAGGTCGGCCACGGGCACGGGCTCCCGTCCCAGGTGTAGAGCTTGCAGGCCGGCTCGGGACGGCTGTGCAGGACTCACCTCCAGCTCCTCCGCGGTCACGATGCCGTCGTGGTCGGAGTCGATGAGTTCCTCGAACTCCTTCTTTCTGTCTCTCACCCAGTTGTCGTCGATGTCCTGGCCCTGCTGGTTCTCCACGGTGCCCACGGGCAGGGAGATGAACTCGGGCAGAGAGAGCTGCTTGTCGCCGTCCTGGTCTGTGAGGCGGGAGTGGGTCAGCGCACACCCGGGCGGGGGCTCCCGCAGGGCCCGCCCCGACCTCCCGCCATGCCCGGCCCCCGCCGTCGGCCGCCGGGCTGGACCCTGCCTCACCCAGGTCCCGGACGATCTCCTTCACCATGAACCTGAGCATGCCCCGGCTGTGCTCAGGGTGGAGGAACGACAGGAACTCTTGCTCCGTCAGCAGCAGGTCCGCGGGGGGGCTGTCCGCCTGGTACCAGCGGTCCTTCAGGTTCTCCAAGACTTCCTGTGCTGAGAGGGGCACAGCCTGTGGGCATCGAGGCAGACAGACGCCAGCACGCAAATCCAGAAAGTTCCGAGAGGTGCTGCCTGAACTCAAGGGCCAACACACGGGACGCAGCTGCCCACGAGACCGGAGCCCCGCCCTCCAGGATTCACAGCCCCCCAAGACACAGCCTGGGCCCCCGCCAAGACAACCCAGACCCCCCACAGGCCGGATCCCCAAAGACAGACATTGCCTGGACCTTCCAAGGTATAACCCAGACCCCCGTACACACAGCCCAGACTCCCAAGACAGCCTTATCCCCCACCCCAGATCTCCTAATACATGGATGGCCCTGACTCCCCGTGGACATAGCCCAGACTCCCAAGATAGAATCTGGACCCTCAAGATATGGTCTGGACCCCCTACACATCCCAGACCCCCCCAACCCAGCCCAGACACCCCAAGACATGGTCTGGACCCCCCACACAACCCGGACCTCCCAAGACATGGTCCAGAACCTCCCCGTGGCCCAGACCCCCCCAGGACATAGCTCAGACCCCTTCGTGCACAGCTGCAGCTGCCCCCAGGAGCAGTGGAATCACCCCGGAGGCTGAGGCGTGCACGCACCAAGGGGGAAAGGACTCACTGCCCTCTTCCGTTTCCTTCACATGTGACGTCACGGGCAGGAAAAGCTTCTAGAAATGACTGAGACGAGGCTGAGCTGAGCATCCTGGGAACCTCCCGGTTCCTGTGTGTGTGGCCCTCACTCTCCCACTGTGCTCACCCGGCCCCAACGTCCCCTCTCACCCCGAGGTCCTGTCTTGGTCTCCAGGGCAGAAACAGAACCTCAACGTGGTCAGTGACTCAGCCCAGTGTTGAGGCACAGGCTCAGCCCAGCGAGGGAGGCCCAGGTACAAACCCAGCAACCTCTGGGTCGCGGTCACTGCAGAGGACGAGGCCCAGCTGCCATCACATCTTATCCCTTTCTGAACAACCTCCTTCTACGTGACAAGTTCACTTAAAGAAAGACAGGAGTGACAGGGCGGCGGATCCCGGGGCACCCCTCCCCGTCTGCTCCACCACAGCTCCTGGGATGGATGAACAGGGCCAAACTGACCCACCGAGACAGGGACAGGCACAGAGGCCTGGGACAGGCCGGCCGGGAGACACCTTCCCCAGCACAGGATTCTCATAGCCACTCAGCCCCAGCACCGACCTCGGGCCCCGGGAGAAGCGTGGGACCCAGCCCCCTCCCACAAGCTGGGTCTCTGCTGCCACTGTTAGTGAGGGATCAGGGAGGATCAATGACCACTGTCCCTGTGGGAAGAGGACACAGACCCCAAGAGAGGCAGTGGATGGAGGCAGGAGACGGGGTGATGCCCGCCTGCCACACATTCACTGCCGCCTCCAGAATCACGTGAGGACAGCAGCCCAGGACTCATGCTGTGGGCCATACGTGGCCCTTGAAGGAGCCATGCAGGGGAGGGGTCAGAGGTCACAGGGGACGTGTCAGAGGTCATGGGGGGTGGGGCGGCACCTGCCAGGGCTTCCCAGCACCTCCCTCCAGGACCCAGCAGCTGCTCTTCCTGATCCAGAAGCCAAATACCCAAAGGGCTAAGGGGGTCCTGGGCAGCCTAAGGTCAGGGAGGCGAAGGCAGATCAGACATGGTTGGGCAGGGACGGGCACCTCAGGGCACACGGGGACCCCCAGAATGCAGAGCAAACTCTAAATATGCCTCTGCTGAGCCCCAAAGGTAGACAGCGGTCTCACAGAGATGCCACAAAGCTCTAGGTCCAGGTGGGACGTGTCCTGGGCAGAAGAGACCCAAATAAAATGGCACCCAGGAAAGACAGATACGATAGGAGCCGGGGTGCCAGTGCAGGCACGGGCCTCCCACCCGGCAAATCGCCAGCAGGCTGGACTTACTGCAGAGCGCTCGCACCAGCGGGACGAAGGTGAAGCGAGGCCCAGGGCGGAGGCACCAATTGGGCGCGGTGAGGAAAATGGGAACCCCTCTTTAGAAAGGAAACGCTACTGTCCAGTTTGGCCGGGACAGGGGCTCCCAGCACCTGGGAGGCCGAGGTGGGCAGATCCCTTTAGCCAGGGGTTTGAGGCCAGCCTGGGCAAACAGGGAGAGCCTCTTAGTTTTGGTCTTTTTAATGTCCAATTTGTATGATTTAGAAAGGACGTGACCAAACTCCAGATGAGCACACGCAAACTGGAAGAGGGCAGGCAGAGCCAACAGGCTCGAAAGGTCTCCACGTCATTCTAGAAGGACAAGGGCAGGCAGAGGAGCTCGAGCCTGCAATCCCAAGACGGGGAGGCCGAGGCAGGAGGGTCACTCACACCTACACCCCAGGACAGGGGGAGGCCGAGGCGGCAGGTCACTTAAACCCTCTCAAACCCCAAGAATTGGAGACCTGCCTAGGTGACATAGGGAGACCTCATGTCTACAAAAAATACATATTTTTAAATCAGCTGGGCCTGGTGGCACACACTGGTGGTCCCAGTTACTCAGGAGGCCGCCCCCCATGGGGGCTGGGCACATGATATGGGCCATTCCTGGCAGGAACATGTCTTACAACTTTATTTTTTTATTCTCCAAGGAGGACAGACTGAGCCCAGGATGTGGAGATGACAGTGAGCTGACACCGTGCCACTGCACTGCAGCCTGGTCAAAAGTGAGACCCTCTCTCCAAAATAGTGACAAGTTAAAAGCTAAAAAGAAAGAGGTTAAGACTAGGTGCGGTGGCTCACACCTGTCATCCCAGCACTTTGGGAGGCTGAGGTGGGCAGATAGATCACTTGAGGCCAGGAGTTTGAGACCAGCCTGGCCAACACAGCAAAATATGTCTGTGCAAAAAATAAAAAAATTAGCCGGGCACGGTGGCGGGCACCTGTGGTCCCAGCTACCTGGAAGGCTGAGGTGGGAGGCTCACCTGAGCCTGGGAAGTTACGGCCGCAGTGAGCCGAGATTGCGCCACTGCACTCCAGGCTGGGTAAGAGAGATAGTCTCACGAAAAGAGAAAGGTTAAGGGGTGGTTTGGCGTCAGCCTCTGGTAATGAAACGTCTGATAGGCTAAGCAGGCACAAAACATAAAGGTGTAAGACGAACCCAGCCTGCCAGGAGTGGCCGTGTATCACGTCACCAGCCCCATGGGGGACCCAGGTGCTATGCAGGACAGCAGACACCACCCCACAAACCAGAGCGGGGATGGAACAGGCAGGCACCTCCTCAGACGCCCCGCAAAGCCCCAAACCAAACCAGAAAACGAGCATGACGGGTAAAGGTACACAGAGCCCCAGGGCAGCGGCAGCTGTGGTACCCGCTCAGCTGTGCGCCCCCACAGCACTAGCAGGGGCTGCAACCCGGACAGCTCTCCCACAGCTGGCCCTGTGCAGGGCGCTGGCTCTCCTCTCACCTGCCCTTAACCTGGGTGCCAGGCCCCACCTCACTCCACCCTCTTCACACAGAGGCACCACCTCGGACCCACCCAGGCTGAGGATGCCTTGTAGGACAATGGCTACACCCCAGGAAGAGCCTCTCCCTGGGACCTGACCGCTTCCCCGGCGACCAGCTGGTGGCCACACAGATGTCTCAGCAGACCCCAGACCGCAGGGCCAGGCCCTCAGACACAGGCCGTTCCCTCTCCCCGGGGAACCCTGCCTCACGTGGCCTTCAGAGTATCAGGCAGGGCTCCACACCAGACTCACAGCCTCAGATTCTCTGTAGGAGCTAACTGGATAACCGCCAGATGGTGTTGTGACCAGCAGAGAGCGTGCTGAGAGCGGCCGGGCACGGCTCACACGCTCCCCACCTGACCCCTGGGAGGCGCCTGGGCCAGCAATGGCTTCTTCCCTCCTCACAGCCACCACCACCCATGTTTGGATACACGGTCAGGACACACGTGCACATGTGCATACACGATGGGTGTGATGCAGATTCACCACATGTACCTACAAGCACACTGCTCACTCACCTGCACGTGTGTACCCACGAGCACACGCTCACTCACCTGCACGTGTGTACCCACGAGCACACGCTCACTCACCTGCACGTGTGTACCCACGAGCACACGCACACTCACCTGCATGTACCCACGAGCACACGCACACTCACCTGCACGGGTGTACCCACGAGCACATGCACACTCACCTGCACGGGTGTACCCACGAGCACACACACATTCACCTGCACGTACCCACGAGCACACAGCACACTCACCTGCACGTACCCACGAGCACATGCACACTCACCTGCACGGGTGTACCCACGAGCACATGCACACTCACCTGCACGGGTGTACCCACGAGCACATGCACACTCACTTGCACGGGTGTACCCATGAGCACACGCACATTCACCTGCACGTACCCACGAGCACACAGCACACTCACCTGCACGTACCCACGAGCACATGCACACTCACCTGCACGGGTGTACCCACGAGCACACGCACACTCACCTGCACGGGTGTACCCACGAGCACACACACACTCACCTGCACGTACCCACGAGCACACACACACCTGCACGGGTGTACCCACGAGCACACGCGCACTCACCTGCACGTACCCACGAGTACACGCACACTCACCTGCACGGGTGTACCCACGAGCACATGCACTCACTTGCATGTGTGTACCCACGAGCACACGCGCACTCACCTGCACGTACCCACGAGCACACGCGCACTTACCTGCGCGTACCCACGAGCACACACACACCTGCACGGGTGTACCCACGAGCACACGCACACTCACCTGCACGTACCCACGAGCACACGCACACTCACCGCATGCACCCACGAGCACACGCACATGATGCACTCACATACATGCAACACGCACACACGCAGGGGATGCCTGAGACCCGCGCAGCAGGAGCCCGGTGAGACCCATGGCAGGGGCCCAGCGAGACCCTCGCAGGAGCCCAGTGAAACCCCCGACAGGAGCCCAATGAGACCCTCGCAGGAGCCCGGTGAGACCCTCGACGGGAGCCCGGTGAGACCCTCGCAGGAGCCCGGTAAGCACTCACTTTCCTCGTCCACTTTGAGCTCCTCGTTGAGCCTGATGGCGTCGGCAACCTCTTTCTCGCTGTGACCTTTACTTGCCAAAAACTTCACTTTATACTCATCCCATGACACCTGGCCTGGAAGAGCAGGTCATACCTGTCAGGACGTCTGACACTGAGCTGAGCTGCCTTTTCAGCTGAGATGGGGTCTCACTCTGCTGCCCAGGCTGGAGGCAGCAGGATGCCAGTGTCTGGAGCCCTGCGGCCCAGGCCAGCAGCCCGCGCCCGCCTCCTCACCTGCGAAGCCAGCTGGGAATTTCTGTGCCCAGAGCCACTGAGAGGCACCTTCCATGGCCACGCCCAGTGCTCAGTGCACGTTTTCCTCACCAAGCCTCAGGCATCATGAACCCAGCTTCCGTGTACCCCAGCGAACCCCACCACACCTCGGGCCTCCAGCTGACACTTCCCCACCACCCTTCTCTCAGACCACGCCTGTCTGCCCTCTAGGCCCCAGGCAAGGCCCACGGCCCTGCCTGCCGTACGCGCCCTGCCCACCGGCCTGGCCACCGTACCGTCCCCATCGGGGTCCACGGCTCGGAAGTGCGTCTTGCTCTCCTCCATGGCCTCCTGGAAGTGCTCGGCCGTCTTCTCCATGATCCAGCGTTGCATCTCCTTGGCGCTGATCTTCCGGTCGCTGTTCACATCTACCCTGCAGGCAGCACGTGGGCAGGCAGCCGTCAGACCGGCCCCAGGATCCGAAACTGCCACATGGATGGCACCGGCCCTGGGACTCCACACAGTCTGAACGCATCACCAACAGCGAAGGCTCCCTGGGGCACCGCAAGAAACGTCTGGGACATGGGGGCTCGTGGGGGCTGGGGCCGTGCCAGACACACTGGGGAAGGTGGGTGCCACAGTCCCCACCCCAGGAAGACGCAAGGACCCTCCCGCTCCGTCACAGCAGTACAGAATCACCACCGGACCCCCCTCTCCAACAGCTCTCAAAAGTCACACTCTTCACTTCTATTTATTTATTGAGACGGAGCCTCGCTCTGTCACCAGGCTGGAGTGCAGTGGCACAATCTCGGCTCACTGCACACTCCGCCTCCCGGGTTAAGGGATTCTCCCACCTCAGCCTCCCAAGTAGCTGGGATTATAGGTGTGCGCCACCACAACCAGCTAATTTTTGTATTTTTAGTATAAGTGGGGTTTCACCACATTGACCAGGCTGGTCTTGAACTCCTGACCTCAAGTGATTCCACCCATGTCG
Organism: Cacajao melanocephalus; assembly: GCA_963573385.1. Lineage (NCBI taxonomy): Eukaryota > Metazoa > Chordata > Mammalia > Primates > Pitheciidae > Cacajao > Cacajao melanocephalus. The sequence continues at coordinate 22,778 of CAUYLG010015886.1, forward strand.
GCCTCCCAAAGTGCTGGGATTACAGGTGTAGCCACTGGGCCCAGCCCACGTTTTATTTTAGATGCTTCAGGTATGGCTACACAAAAACCTTCACACAGGCCAGATGCAGTGGCCGCACCTAAAATCCCAGCATGCTGAGAGGCTGAGACGGGTGGATCACCTGAGCCCAGGAGTTCAAGACCAGCCTGGGCAACACAGGGAGACCTCATCTCTACAAAAAACAATTACAAAAATTCACCAGGGGTGGTGACACGCACCTGTGGTCTCAGCTACTGAAGGGGCTGAGGTGGGAGGACTGCCTGAACCGGGGACGTGGAGGCTGCGGAGAACTGTGATGGCGCCACTGCAGCCTGGGCGACCAAGACCCTAACTCAAAACAAAACAAAACAAAACAAAATCCTTCCTTCATATAAACGTAAAGCTACAAGACTTAGGAGAGAGACCATGTGGGGACTCAGCATTGTGTCCAAGGATGGAAGAAACCAGACTCGGGGAACCAGGACACACATCGGAGACACGGGGCCAGCACAGGCCAGGAGGCCACAGGCCCCAGGGCAGGCCACTCGGTCCCAGCCTCAGAGCTCGGCTTCCACGTCACATGCCGCCCGAGTATGAGCTCACCTGGTGGAAAGTCAACCCCCAGGGCGGCAGCACTGGGAGGCGGGGCTTTGGGAGGGGCAGGGTCTCCAGGGGCCGGGCTGGTGCCTTTGCCAGAGGTGTCCCAAGAGAAGGGTGCCCCGGCCCCTCGCCTCTGTGCTCCCCTCAGGGGCAGCTGCGGCCACTGAGGCAGCAACTGTGTGGTCAGGGACCTGGGCCAGGCCAGCTCCATGGTGTCAACCTCTGGCCCCCAAGAGGTCAAGGGCAAGACCCCCAGCGCCCAGACCCCAGCTTCCAGCTCTGGCCACAGGGGCCAGGGCTCTCTGGAAAGCGGCTGCTGTGCGCTGGGCAGGTGGAGGCGAGCCTGGAGCATCCCACGGTGCCAGGAAGCAGGGAGGCAAAGTGAGCTCAAAAGCCAAAGACCCATGAGCTGCAGCTCCCAACGACCAAAGCCCACGCCGCGTGAGCAGCAGGATCAGCAGTGCTGGGCCCACAGCACACAGCCAGGTCCACACCAGGAGACGCAAACCTACGAGGGCGCTGGGCACTGCGGCCACCCCTGTGGTCTCAGCACTGTGGGAGGCTGAGGTGGGAGGATCGCTCAAGCCCAAGAATTCGAGGCCAACCTGGGCAACATAGTGAGACCCTGTCTCTACAAAAATATTTAGAAGTTGGCTGGGTGTGCTGGTGTGCACCTGTGATCCCAGCTACTTAAGAGGCTGAGGTGGGAGAATTGCTTGAGCCCAGGAGCTTGAGGCTGCAGTGAGCTGAGATCCCACCACTGCACTCCAACCTGGGCGACAGAGCGAGACCTCAAAGCAAACACAGACACAGAAACAAAAGAGCCCTGACTGATAAGTAAATGCACAGGGAAGCAGAAACCCACAGAATCCACATGGCTGTGACACTCGGCCCACGGGAGGAGGCTGCATCTGCACCTGGTCCCAGACGCCAGGGAGGGAGGAGCAGGGACAGGGATAGAGGCAGCTCCCCAGGGAGCCACCCACAGATGGCCCGCTCGGGTCACCCAGGTCAGCATCCCCAGGGGTGCCACGTGGTGTCCGGGACCCCCCAGGACAGGGCACTTCCCCTCTGGGTATTCTTGCCAAATCCCTCAGCTCCATCCAGTCAGGAAGAAACACACTCCACAAGCCCAAAGGGGGACATCCTAGAACCTCCTGCCCAGCCCCCCTCAGAACTGTTACGTCCACGAAAAAACAGGGGTCTCAGACGCTGTCCCTGCCCAGAGGAGGCAGAGGAGACCAGGCTGAGTAAATGTGGGTCCTGGAGGGACGGGGCCTGCGCAGAAAGAGGGCGAGAAGGGAAGCCCGCGCTAAGGAGTGAACACTGCCCAGCACTGGCGCAGGGAGACGCACTGCTCTTCCCCACTCCCCGCACCCATCTCCTCAAACAAGATGGCTCGGCGTTTCCTTACAGGCAGCAAAAAGAAACCGCAGTCCTGGTGAAGACACACTTGAGCAGATGCCTCGACTCCCCTCGCCAGGCGGGCTCCCCCAACCCCCTGCCTGTGACACCTGAGCCAAGCCTTTGTGAGCTCATGGGTGGTGATGCTGACAGACCCCGGGAGCACCAACAGCCTCTACTGAGTGAACACAGGCCACACAGGGAACCCTGAATCGTGCCATCTGGGGAGAGGGGCAAAGGGACGCCATGCCCAGTGCCCAGGTCCTCCGGCTGGCACCACGCCTCCCTCCCACCAGCTCACCTGTGCTCCACCCGAAAGCCTGGATCCTCAGCCCAGGTCCCTGGCACAGCCAGGCCCATCCCCAGCCTCAGCCAGGCCCCCGGCACAGTCAGGCCAGTCCTCACTCCTTCCCTACCTGCACCTGCTCCCCTGGGCCCCGGCCCTGCCCAACCCCCTTGCTCACCAGCTCTGCCACCTGCCCCTCTGCACATTGGCCCTGGAGCTCCAGGCCCTGCAGGAAGGCGAGGCCGGGGCTGCCTCCATGTGCCCGGGTCCTGCAGGCCCCAGGAGCCCCAGGGTGTTCTCTCACCTGCACCCTGGCTCCCTGCCCGGCACCGCAGCTGGCCTGGAGGACTTGAGGGCATGTCCTGACCCTGCTCTGTGGCCAGGCATCCTCCAGGGGTGGGGCCAGTGCAGAGTGCGTGTGGGTTCCAGGGCCACCCTGCAGGGCACCCCGGCTGTGCCGCAGGACCTGGCTCTGGGGGTGACTGGTCAGGTTGACCCATCTTGGGCCCCTTAAACCGGGCTCCCGAGACTGGGGGACGGGGTCGGGGGAGGAAGCTCGGCACTAGGCACAGAGACAGCAAGAGGGGCTCAGGGACTCAGCAGGGCAGGGGCAGTGACAGCCAAGGACGGGCCCCAGGCACAGCACAGCTCTGCTCCTGACCAGGCCAGGAAGACAAGCCAACACCACATTCCCCACCCGCGTGTGGCAGGGACCGCAGACACAGGGTAGAGGGCGTGCCAAGAGGAGCCCAGTGCGCGAGGCACCAGCTTTCCGGCTGCCCAAGGCTGCCCCTTGCTCCTCAGCCAGGCCTTGTCTTGCTGGTGCTGCAGCCTGCGGAGACCGCCCATCTGCCCCTCAGCACAGAGGACGCTGACCACACAGTGCCGCTGGGCGCCTCCTCCTGCTACCCTAGGGACGGCCAAACAGGCCCACTCCGGCCCTCTCAGCCCCCCGAGGACCCAGGGCATTCAAGGAGCAGCTCCAGGCTACCAGCACAGGCCTCGGTGCGGACAGCAGGCTGGAAGTGCTGCTGATCGTGGGCACACCTTGCCAGCCCGGCAGGTCCCGACACAGGGCCCAGCGCCCCCCAGCACGCGGGCAGCGCCTACTTGGAAAAGATGACCATCAGCTTCCTCCGGCTCCGCCGCGGCTCCGTGTCCTCATCGAAGCCCCCCAGGTCCTTGCCCAGGAAGACCTCCTGGTGGAAGTCCCGGTTGAGGTGCCCATCCATCTCCAACTTCACGCCATTCAGGTGGTCCGGGGGCAGGATCTCGTTCTCCTCCCTGTTGGCCGCTCTCTCTCGAGCGGACGTGTGGTTGGCAGGTCTCGCAGACGCATCCATCAGAAGGACCGCCCCCAGGAGCCAGAGGCAGCGCGGAGCCAGGCCCACCAGGGGACCCCAGCCGGATGCCATCGCCATCCAGGGCCAGACCATGGGGTGGGCTGCAGGGTGTGGGCCAGGTGCTGGGAGGGGCAGGGGCAGGGGCAGGGGCAGGGGAGGAAGTGAGGTCTGGCTCCAGTCCACGCCCCAGGCACTGAAGAGGGTTGTGTCCCCACGACAGCCACAGGCTGGGGACGGGCCGCGCGGCCCCAGAAGCCCACACGACGAGCAGCTCACGGTCTGCGGAGAAGACAGACACGTCGTTAGTAAGACTTCGCGTGCCCTGAGCACGTCCATTCTGCAACAGGAAACACGTCCTTGGTTACAGGCTCCAGACCACACGCAGCATCTTTTTCTTTTAAGAAACAGGGTCTTGGGCTGTCGCCCAGGCTGGAGTGTGTTGGTGATCATAGCTCACCGAGATCTCTAACTCCTGGGCTCAGACGATCCTCTTGCCTCAACCACCCGAGCAGCTGGGACCACAGGCATGCACCACCACACCCGGCTAATTTATTTTTATTTTTTGCAGGGACAGGTCTCGATGTATTGCCCAGGCTGGTCTCAAACTCCCGGCTTCAAGCAATCCTCTTACCTCAGCCTCCCAAGGTGTTGGGATTACAGGCGTGAGCCACTGTACCCACTCTTTTTACCCTTTTTTACAGACACTGAGTTTCCAGCTGTCTCTCCATATGGTTTCACCCTGTTGGCCAGGCTGGTCTCACACTCCTGACCTCAAGTGATGCTCCCACCTCAGCATCCCAAAGTCCTGGGACTGCAGGTGTGAGCCATGGGCACCCAGCCTGATTTTATGTTGTTGTTTTTTTTTAACTTTTTTTTTTTTTTGAGATGGAGTTTCACTTTTGTTGCCTGAGATGGAGTGTAATGGCGTGATCTCAGCTCACCAAAACCTCCCCCTCCCGGGTTCAGGTGATTCTCCTGCCTCAGCGTTCCAAGTAGCTGGGATTACAAGTATGCACCACCACGCCCAGCTAATTTTTGTAGTAGAGACGGGGTTTCTCCACGTTGGGTCAGGCTGGTCTTGAACTCCTGACCTCAGGTGATCCTCCCACCTTGGCCTCCCAAAGTGCTGCGAATACAGGCGTGAGCCACCATGCCCGGCCATCGGCCTGATTTTCTTAACAAGGCTGAGGGCTTTTTCCTTCCCTCCTGGTGGCATAATTCTATTCCTGTCGTCCCAGCTCACCAGACACCTCTTCCTGGTGCTGACTCCACTTACAGTCGTAAAACACGCTGTGTGCAGAGGCTGTACTTTGTTCCTAGCGAGAACAGAGCCAGCTCTCGATTCTACATTATCTTGATGAGTTACACGAAAGTTTACTTGAGGCAAGAGGACCATGAGACTAGCCTGGGCAACACAGCGAGACTGGGTCGCTTTATTTATTTATTTATTTTTTGATACGGAGTCTTGCTCTGTCACCCAGGCTGGAGTGCAGTGGCGCGACCTCAGCTCACTGCAAGCTCCTGCTCCTGGGTTCCAGCAATTCCCCTGCCTCAGCCTCCCGAGTAGCTGGGATTACAGGTGCCCACGACCACGCCCGGCTTTTTTTCTTTCTTTCTTTCTTTTTTTTTTCTTTTTTTTTGTATTTTTCGTAGAGACAGGGTTTCACATCTTGGCCAGGTGGGCAGGCTGGTCTTGAACTGCTGACCTCGTGATCCACCTGCCTCGGCCTCCCAAAGTGCTGAGATTACAGGCGTGAGCCACCGCGCCCAGCCGAGACTGCGTCTCTTTAAAAAGCAAAAACAGAAAGACGAGACCCTGTCTCAAAAAAGGAAATTTTTTTAAAGTAACGCAAAAATAAGTCTAAATATCAGGAGTCCATCACGTGGAACCTCCTCCCCTGGCGTCACAGCGAGCGGGAGGCCGAAAGCACCGCTGAGGTGGCCTGTCCCGCCCACCCGAGTGGGATTGCAGACTTCCTCTTGCGGAATCGCCGTCCCTAGAAGCCTCAGTCCCCAGCAAGGAATCAACACGCCCCTGCGAAGTGAACGTGGGAAACGGCTGAAGCAGAGACGATATTCCTTTGCCGTCCCTGGCTTCAGCTCTGGTGGAACGAAGCTATTTCTGGCGGTGAAACGCACACACGCACTTATTCTGAAAGCCCAGCAGGGTTCCTAACACCGCCTCTGAGCCAGACGTCAAGGGCAGAGCCGACTTCAAATCTCCAAATCCTCCTAACTGGGGATGAGGGTCCACGCGGTTCGGAAGCGGAAACGGAGGCGCAGGGAAGCTGGGCAGCTTGTCCAAGGTCGCCTCGCTGATAAATGCGAGTCCAGCCAGACCCCCCTCGGCCTCCGTTTCGCGGTGGCATTCGTAGTTTTGGCCAACAGAAGACCAGACGCGCCGATGGCTGGGGAGACCCGCGTCGTCGGCCCGTCCCAGCCCCCAGGAGCCCCGGTGACGGCGGAGTCTCGCTAGGGCTCGAGGCCGAGCGGACCGACGGTGTCCCGGCCCAGGGCGGGAGGCGGCGACGGCCTCCAAACCCGCCATCGCCCTCCGGCCGGCGGGGACACTCGGCCCCGCAGCCTGCAGAGGCCGCCTCGGGCCCCTCACTCACCGGCCTGCCTCCCCGCACCCGGGTTCCGAGGAGAGGAGCGAAGCGCCCGTGACGCCGCCAACGGGCCTGGCTCAGGCCGCTGCCATCTTTCTTGAGGGCGGGGGCGGTGCCAACGGGCGCAACCTCACTGCCGGGACGCCGGCACCACCATCTCTCCTTCGGGCGGAAGCGGTCGCGGGGCCGCTCCGAGGTCGACCAATGAGAAGGGCGCACGAGGCCACGTGACGGCCGCTCCTGGCACCGCCGCGGCCGCCGATTGGTCGCTGGCCTCCGAGCGCCCCCGGGACTCGGCGCTGCGGAAGGCCCCGCCGCGCTCCCGAAGGCCCCACCGCGCTCCCGGGAGCGCCGTGCGCACGCGCATCGCCCTGAGCCGGCGGCGCCTGCGCACTAGCGCGCCCGCCCTGGGCCGCGGGCCCGGCGCGGGCGCCATGAAGCTGCTGCGGCGCGCGTGGCGGCGACGGGCAGCGCTGGGCCTGGGCGCGCTGGTGCTGTGCGGGGCGGCGCTGCTCTACCTGGCGCGCTGCGCGTCCGAGCCCGGGGGCCCCGGGGCGGCGCCGGGCCGCAGCCCCGAGTCCCCCGCGCCCGCGCGCGCCGCCGCCTTCCTGGCAGTGCTGGTGGCCAGCGCGCCCCGCGCCGCCGAGCGCCGTAGCGTGGTCCGCAGCACGTGGCTGACGCGGCGCGGGGCCCCGGGCGACGTGTGGGCGCGCTTCGCCGTGGGCACTGCCGGCCTGGGCGCCGAGGAGCGGCGCGCCCTGGAGCGCGAGCAGGCGCGGCACGGGGACCTGCTGCTGCTGCCCGCGCTGCGCGACGCCTACGACAACCTCACGGCCAAAGTGCTGGCCATGCTGGCCTGGCTGGACGAGCACGTGGCCTTCGAGTTCGTGCTCAAGGCGGACGACGACTCCTTCGCGCGGCTGGACGCGCTGCTGGCGGAGCTGCGCGCCCGCGACCCCGCGCGCCGCCGCCGCCTCTACTGGGGCTTCTTCTCGGGCCGCGGCCGCGTCAAGCCGGGGGGCCGCTGGCGCGAGGCCGCCTGGCAGCTCTGCGACTACTACCTGCCCTACGCGCTGGGCGGCGGCTACGTGCTCTCGGCCGACCTGGTGCGCTACCTGCGCCTCAGCCGCGACTACCTGCGCGCCTGGCACAGCGAGGACGTGTCTCTGGGCGCCTGGCTGGCGCCGGTGGACGTGCAGCGCGAGCACGACCCGCGCTTCGACACCGAGTACCGCTCCCGCGGCTGCAGCAACCAGTACCTGGTGACGCACAAGCAGAGCCTGGAGGACATGCTGGAGAAGCACGCGACGCTGGCGCGGGAGGGCCGCCTGTGCAAGCGCGAGGTGCAGCTGCGCCTGTCCTACGTCTACGACTGGTCCGCGCCGCCCTCGCAGTGCTGCCAGAGGAGGGAGGGCATCCCCTGAGCGCCGCCGCCGCCCGGCCCTCGGGCACCCGGTTCACCCCGTTGCGCCTTGGGGCAGATGCCGAGGGGGCGCGCCTGGCCTGGGTCTCAGCGGCCATGCCTGTGCTCCCTGCGTGCGTCTCAGCCTGCGTTTGGGAGACTCCCTGGGGGTCTCCCTGGACGCGCCGTGTCCAGGGAGCGGTGCCCCCCGTTCCTGGACCTCAGCGGACATGAGCCCGGCCGGCTGCACCCTGACCCGCTGACCCCGTGCTGTCCCCGCCCGGCTCTCGGAGCTGGACTCCGTTCTTCCGCGTCTCTCATCAGTGGCGTTTCTCATGTATGCGTCTAAGACAGAGGGTGGTTTCACATCAGTTCGTTTTGATGGTGTTTTGGTGTCCGTCTCTGTCCAGTGACTTCGTGGTAAATATAACTCGATGTTTGCTTGTGACTTATTTATTGTCAGTTTGTGTCGATGTAAGTTTAAGTTGGCCGCGTGCTGGTCTCGGTATATTTTACACGAGTTAAGGAAAAACTTTTATGTCAGAACTTGGCGTTTGTGGGTAATGCATTTGCACCGCTTGTACTGTCAGCCCCGCGCGTGCTTAAACAACGGCAGGAGAACTTCAAAACTGGCCGTTTGTGTTTTCAGTTTACACGTCAGTCGCCGCATCGTGTCTTTCTGAAGAGACTTTCCTTTTAAGGCTTCCCGTGGTCACAGAGCGCAGTGCTGCTTTGCTTCACACTCTGGCTCAAGTCCCAGGAATCGAACCCTTGAGTGCTGAGGAGGCTTCCCAAATTCCGCCTTAGGAAAACAGGACCAGCCGGCCGGCACCTGGCCCACTTCTCACTACCTTCGTGCGTCCTTGGATGCCGCCTCGTTGAACGAGAAAAGTGAACACTGTAGTCCTTGCCAAAGTAAAATAAAGTGGCTCCAGGACAAGGGGTGACCATGAGCCCCGGAGTCCAACTGGGGTTTTCTGTCTGGAGAACCTGGGTGGTCCCTGCTGTGGCCTTTGCTGTCCTACTTTGGGGCGGGATCCAGTCTGGAGCGTTAGGGTCACGGTCAGGCTCAGGCCATGGGTTTGGGAGCAGGTTTGGGTTATTTGTTTGAAGGAAGCAGTGGTCTCAGGGAGGAAAGAATGGGGGGGGGGGTGCTCTGTGGTCAGTGATCCTCCCACCCCCAGGAGGCACGGGTGGGACCAGAGGCGTCCCCAGGTCAGGCAGATGAGTTCAAGCTCCAATGAGCCACCTTGAATCTGGGACTGACGACCCCCGTATGAGCAGGATGGGGCCCTCCCCTCCCACGGGGGTCGCAGACTCGAGTCCAGGGTCTGCCCGTCACGGGTGTCGAGATCCCTGCCAGCCGATTTTACTGGGATGTCTCCTCTGGAGTTTGGAATTGCTTGAGGAAGCCTGTGTGTGCTTGGAGAGGCCAGAGGGCTTGCTGAGGACCTCATGGACGTGTAGAGCGGGATGTGAACCAAGGGCTGGCCTCCCACAGCTCACCCTGCACTGCCCAGCGCTTTGTGGCTCCCCAGAGTTGCCCCGTGGAAAGCACAATGCAAACGCCCCGAACTCCCAGTCTAAAAATTCCGTCTGCAACCACTTCTGACCTACAAAAATGGAAATGTAGTGTTTTTCAACGTAAGACATTACATTTTAAATCAGAACAAAGCCTGCCCTGGGCTGACCCTCCCCAGCCACGTGGTGGTGAACGGGTTCAGAGGACACGTGCGCTGACGGGTGGGCCTGGGGTGGGGGCTAGGGGCTTCCAGAGCCGGGGCAGCTGCAGCTCTCCGGCCTCACCTCGAACTTGCCCTATGGATCCTCCCTGCTCCCTGGTGTCTCCCTGCCCCGTGGCTCCTCTAGACGGTGGATGTGCCGTGGCATCCCCTCCCCCAGGCTGAGCACGTACAGCTCCCCACCCACCAACGTGCTCAGTTCCTGGAGACCAGGCTGAACCAGGAGGCCCTCGGGAGACAGGAAGTCACCGAGTTCTCTTCCCTGTGGGAACTTGGGATACAAGACAGCTGACTGTTCCTGAGCCCCATGGATGCATCTCCTGCAGCGGCCCGAGAGCCCACTGTGGAGGGGACAGTGTCAGGGCTGGACAGCCATGGAGCATCTGTGCGTGCGCAGCCCCCAGGAGGCGCGTGGCCGGCAGGGAATGCAGATCAAGCCGAGAGGGTCCCTTCAGGATCCCTCAGGAGGAGAGCACCCACCTCTACCATCTTCCTGGGGACCCTGGTCCCGCCCCCTGACATCAGCTCCAGCTCTCTGGGCCAGCCCTGGGCACCCGCAGGGCCTGTGGCCTGGGCAGTCGCCCCCAAGATGCAAAGCACTGCCCCCACCCCTGAGGCCTCCAGGCCTCCACCTGCCCGCTTGTGCCTGGCTGGGATCGTGGTGGCCGAGGCTGCTGTTCTGGGCTGAGCTCCAGGCCCTAACACGGAAGCTGCAAACTGACCTTGTTTGGAATTCAGGCCTCTGCAGGCGGCGTCACATTAAGCCGAGGCCATGAGGTGGTCTTACTCCCATGTAACTGGCATCCTTATCAGAAAGAGACGGCAGCTATGTGGCCATGAAACCGGGACCCAGGCGACGACTCTGAGGCCAAGGCTTGACGACCCCCCCAAGGCAAGGAGGGGGAGGGCTCTACCCAGAGGTCTCCTCCCAGGACCTCAGGAGGGTGACCTCCAGGTCTTCCAGGGAGACGCCCCGTCCAGCAGCCCCGGGTGCCAGCCCAGCTCCCTGTACCCAGGTCTCTTCGGTGCTCCATGTGGGCAGGTGCTGCAGATGCCCAGCAGTGACAAGTCCAGATCTCCTCCTCCTCCCGGGGCTCAGCACACACCCCGTGCCTGGCAGGCCTTTGTCCGGCCCCTGCGGCCTGGGTAACCCCAGACTCTTCCACCCTCTCCCTGGCCAACGGTCCCTACATCAGAGTCCTCAGATCTAGGGGGCCTGGCCCTCCTGCTGCCCCACCTGCCCCAGGCTCCCCAGCCGTGCCACCGTGAGACCAGCTGACAAGCAGACGGCTTGGGAGCCCTGGGGGGCAGGTGGCCACTGAGACTGGCAGGCCTGGCCTTCCACACCCAGAGCGGGCCCCGGAGGGGAGAGGAGGCCCGTTGTTCACGCATGGCCCTGTTCCTGGGCCCGCCAACAGCCAGTGGAAAAGTTTCCAGCTCCACGGACTGGCTCTGTGGGGCCTGCTACCCGGTTTCAGGGGCCTGGGAGGGGCTCGGGTCTTTCTCCTGGTTCCCTGCTCTGGGGTGAGTGGGCATCTCCCTCTCTCACTGTGGGCCGAGGGGAAAGACCTCTGTGTCCACATTGGCCTGTCCGTCCCACAGGCCTGGCCAGTCTCTGGGGTCCTCAAAGAGGATGCTTTTGAGGGGACACAGCCCAAACCCCTGGGCCTCCCCTTGAGGTCTCAGCCACCCACCCCGGATGTTCCCACAGCCCAGGAGCTAGAACCCATGCCACCCCAGCAAGCTGGCCTCTGTGGGTGCCCACACTCCTTTCCCTCAGACCTCTGCACCCCCAGACCTCATAGCCCCTCCCTCTGGCCTCCCTTCCCTCCACACCCTCCCTGCCAACCCTGCCCCGATGTCCATGTGGCACCCAGGAGGCCCACCGCCCCGAACCACGCCGGCCGGGTCAGAACCACCCCAGGGAAAGAACCGAGATCTGGCCCCACCCTGTCCTGGGCCTCATCTCTCAGAGGGTCTCTCTGGGACCCACCCCCTCCTCCCTCCCCAAGGACCCGAGCGTCCCTCCTCGGGTTCCCAGCAGAGGTAGACGGTGGATGAGTGGTCTGAGGAGGAGCGGCTGCAGCTGAGGGGGCTGAGGGAGGTGGAGGTGGGAGGGGCAGGCGTTCCCCCAACCTCCCCCCACCCACCCCAGCCTTGGCCTCTGCCCAGGTCGCGTTGCCCAGCGAGATACGCAGCGTGGCCTCGGGGCTGCTCCATGGACTGGGGCTGGGGCACCCTGCTCCGCTGGGACCACGGATGCCGCAAAGCCCCCTCAACTCAGCTGGCCGGGGTGCAAGACGGCACCCACGCTGAGAAGCCAGGGGTCGCAGGTGTGGCTCTGCCAGGACCTCCTCAGCTTCATCCAGCAGAGCAAACACCACAAGCGGCCTCGGACCCTCCAGGGCCGGCCGGGCAGGCAGGATAGGGGCCCAGGAGGCCCGCAGTCCCCTCCCCTCCCCACGGACCCGGGGCCTGACCCAGCCCAGTGACCCGAGCAAAAGGAACTCAAGCCCCAGCCCCACCCTCCGGAGGCGTCTGAAGGTCTCGGCAGGCCCAGCCTCCCCCGGGGCCTCTGCACCCGAAGCCACCCACCTCGGACGGAGAGGGAGTGATGATGGGCAGAGCCAGGCCCAAGTCCCCACCGGGGCGACAGGGGGTCACGGTGCCTCACCCTCCACCGCCTCTGCAGACCGGCCCCACCCAGCCCTTCCAGCCCAGGCACTGGAACTTAGCCTAAAAGGAACCCGACCCAAGGGCCTGAGTCCGGAGGCTCTGCCTCCTGCTGCGGAGGGGTGTCCTGCTCCCCCCACCCACCCCCCGTGTGGCAGGGAGAGGCCTGGCGTGTGGTGGGGGTGCCGAGGGATCTGGAGACACTTCCCTGCAGAGACCGAGGCGGGGTTTTCCCAGCCCTCCAGCCCCCGCCACGTGTCACGCTTCATCACCCCATGTGAGGGCCGTGGGCGTGGGGTGGGTGGAAGGCCCCATGTCGCATGCATGACACACGGCTGTTGCAACACAGATGTCGTCACGCCGAGGCCCCATGAGTCACTGCCCCAGAGTGGGGACTGCACTGCCCTGGCCTCCCAAACAAAGACCCTTTGTCCCCAGGCCTCTGCTGCCAGGCCCACCTGTGTACCTGTCAGACGCGCAGGCGGACAGACACGCCGGTGGCTCAGCAGGCGCAGGCAGGGCCGGGCGTGTTCCCAGCACCCAGACATGCTGCCACTCTAGGGTCAGGCCTCGGGACACCCCTGGGGACAGGCCCTGAGGTTGCCACAGCTCAGAGTGGCCTGAACTATTGAGTCCTAGGGCAGACTGGCCAAGCCTGGCCCGTGAGCTACAGCCACATGGCACAGCGCTGAGCTCTGCCCCTGCTCCAGCCCCCCACCTCGCTGCAGCCCCTCTCCCCCGCCAGCTCTGCTCTGGCTCCAACCTCCTGCCACCCCTCGCCGCTCCAGCCCCCAGCTCCATCCCCTGGATCCAGTCCCCACTTCCCCCGCCAGCCCCAGCTTTGCCCCAGACTCCAGCCGCCCATGCCCCCCACCCTCAGCTCCAGCCCCAACTCCTCCGGCATAGCAGGTCCCAGGGCAGCGCTCTGCAGGCAGAAAAGAAGCCTCCTAGGGGCCTCCCCAAGGACGGCTCGCTGAGCAGCCCCCAGCTGGGGGTGGGAGGCCCCTCTCTGGACCCCCTCACCCAGTTCAGGGAGCTCAAAATGCGGGGGCAGCCGTCACAGCTCCGCGGGCCCCCTGTTGGCTATCTGGTGTGACAGGCTCCCTGGCAGGACCAAGGCTTTGTGGCCTGGACCCAGGAACTCTGCCCACAGCCACTCCGGGCACTGAGTAGCGGGCTGAGGGCTCAGGCCCCAAGGCCCTGGCCAGCTGCCCTGGGTTTGCTCCCAGGGGGCTGAGCCGCTGGCTCTGCAGAGAGTCCCGGCCCCAGGGCAGAGCCCCACACAGACTCACAGACACGCGGGCCACGCACCAGCCACAGGGACACACAACTCTCAACCCGGGTCGGCACCGAGCACCTGGGCAAACAGATGTTTAAAAAGCAGCACAGGCAGGTCTGTTTGGATCCCACACGGCCCCCAGATGTCCCCCACACCCCCTAGGCCACGCTTGCCCCAAAACCCAGGTGACAGTGGTCAGGACGTGTGGTGCGGTCTGGGGCCCGGGACAGGCCGCAGAAACCGGCTGAGGTGACTCCAGAGGCAGGCGGGCAGCCCAGGGGCCCTTGGAGCAGACCCCCTCCCAGCAGGGCAACGGGTGGGGAGAGGGGGCAAAGTCAGATGCCAAAGCCAGGCCCCACAGCGCCTGCCTGTCCCGGCTGCAGTGCCAGGGTCCATACCCAGGCACCCCCAGGGGCCGGGCCAGGGCGGCCGTATCCCCCACATGCCCCAACAGTGGGGCCCTCGAGGCATCAGGGACGGATGGCCAAGGGTGTCCACCCCGACACGCAGGGCCGGGACTGGGCCCAGCCTCCTCCTCACAGCCAGGAGCCCCCAGCCCCGCCTCTCCCTGGCTCCTGCTGCCTCCCTTGAGGTGGTCGGTGCTCCTGGCCCCAGGAGGACTTTCGAGCTGCCCTGAGCTGCCATCCACATTTCTGTCTGCATTCAAGACCACAACAGCACCACGGCTGGGAATACTGCTTCTGACCTCACTGAGGCAGCCCCAGGGCCACCGTGCCAGGGCGGGCCGGGCAGGTGCAGCTGGGGCCCTAGGGAAGGGCTCGCCCTGCGAGCGCACGAGGCTGGAGGGCTTGTGCAGAGTGGCCTCGGGGCCTCTCCTCGGACTGGGGCTCTGGCCAGGGCCACCAATGCCACAAAGTCCCCTCAACTCAGCTGGCCAGGGTGCAAGACAGCACCTGCTGCTGAGAAACCAGGGGTCGCAAGTGTGGCTCTGCTGGGACCTCCTCCTCATCCTCCAAAGCAAACACCACAGGCGGCCTCGGACCTTCCAGGGCCGGCCGGGCATGGCCCCTCCCAGGATGGCCGCAAGCCCAAGCAGCCGGGCAGGTCCAAGAAGTCAGCCCTGGAGGAGGTCACAGAGGGGAGAGGGGTCAGGGTTAGGGGTCAGGCTGAGCTGGCTGCTCTGGCTGTGCCCCCACCAGGGTCCAGGAAGCTGCCAGACGCTTGGGACAATAGCCCAGCTCCCAAACCAGGGGGCACAGGCCAGGAGAATTCAGTTTCCCGGGGCCCCTCGGCCCCCAGCCAGCCCAGGCCCCGAGCAACAGCAGCTCTGGCTGGCCTGCGCCTGCCCTGAGGACCCCACACTCAGGCTGGGTGAGTGACAGGCATCTCCCGCCTCCCTCAGAGCCCAGGGTCCCTTCTCCCGCAAATACTGCAGTGTGAGTGCAGCCCGGGAGCTGAGGCTGAGAGAAAATGGAGGGGTGTGGCTGGGCTGGGCTGGCGGATGGAGCCTGGGCCGGGTGGGCTGGGGGACCTGGACCCTCCAGTGTGGCTGCCCACCCTGCCCCAACCTGCCCACTCCTTTGCTCCGAGGTGCCCAGCCCCCGTGGTTAGAAACAGCACATTCCAGGGGAATTGTGGCTAAGTGGCTGATCACCTCTGATGGGGGCAGAAACCAGGAGGAAGAGGAGGAAGAAGCCAGGCAGGTGACACCGGCACCGGGATGCCCCACCCCCCTCATCCGGCCCCCGCCCGGCCCCACCCAACTCCCCTCATTCGGCCCCCGCCAGGCCCCGACCCCTGCCCCGGCCCCTCCTCCCCATCTCCTTGTCTCATCTCGCCGTCTGGGGCCCTGGGTCCCATTTTCGGCATCTCCATCTGTCATCACAGCCCCCCACTCCGAGGCCGGGTGGGATGGGGCACAGGCTGCTGCTGAAGGACCTGGAGGGCCCCCATTCCCAGATGTGCGGCCGGGGCGGTGCTCAGAAGGGCCTGGCTGGGTGCTGCCTGATCGGGGCACCTGGTCCCAGCCCGTTCTTGCCCAGGGTTGGGGAGCAGAGGGCAGGGCGGGTGAGCGAGGCCCAGGCAGGCAGGGGGAGAGTGCTGAAAACTTGAAGCAAATGGGGGTGTCTGCAGCCCTGGGTCTCACGCATACTAGGAGAGTGCAGGCCACACCCGGCCTCCTCAGGGCCCCAACACTGCCATCCCCGCCCACCCAGCTCCAGGAAGTCCCGGCACAGCCTATGTTTCCCTGTGGGATGGGCAGCAGCCCTGCTCTCTGGAGCGGAACTGCAGAGCGCTGTGGCCAAGTAGAGCAGGGCCTGCCGAGGGGGACCCTCAGCTCCAGGTCCGGGCCCCAGGGTCAGGCCGTGCCCACCAAGGGGTGCTGAGAGCAGAGGGAGCCCCAAGCCCATCCAGGCTGGTATCCCGCACCCCACATCAGGGCTTTGGGACCCTTGAGGTGGTGCCGAAGCTGTTGGCCTCCCCACCACCCCACCTCCTGGTTGGGGCCCCAGAGTGGTGCCCGTCGCCAGCCCTTGCCTGGCTGGACATCCCCAGGCCGGTGGCCACAGCCTGGGCAAGTGAAGCAGAGGCCCTCCAGAGAGCCCAGCCCCTTATGCCACCCTGGGAGCCCCAGGGAGAGAGGTGGGAACAGGTCAGCAGCCAGGCCCACCCCCCGCTGATTGGTGCCCACCCACACACCTCACTCATCTTGCCTCACTGCCCAGGTGCCAGCCCAGGCAGGTCCAGGTCCCAGGGGAGGGGTAACAGCCGTGGACTCCAGCCTCCTCCAACCTCCCCGACCCCACCACCCACCAAGGGCCCTGGGTGCCAACCAGAGATGACATCTCTGCAGCTCAGCAGAGGCCCAGATGTCCTGAGCCCAAGTTGCTCTCTTTGGGTGGGTGGGGGGATGGGACCCAAATCCACAGGACCTGCCAGGAGGCAGCGGCTTGGGAGTCGCACTCAGCGCCCGCCCAACCCTCGATGGGCAATTCTGACGTCCGGGGGGCTGGTCCTTAGGGTGTGGCTGCCCCTGGGCCAGGCGGGGAAAAGCCTGCTGGTCCCACCCCTCCTCCACCTGGGTGCCCAGGGCAGGGCACGGTCTGGGCCAACCTGAGCCCACAGGGGTGTGTTTCAGCTCCACACACCTGTGGCGACCAGCACATGTGAGCACGAGGTCCCGGGTGTGGCCTGCATACCCTCTTGTCCCACACAGAGCCCCCTACAGAGGCCCCCCAGGACGCAGGCCTCCCGAGGGCCCATAGCTGTGCTATGTCCCAACCTTGCAGCTTCCAGGGCCCCCAAAGGCTGGACAGGCCCGTGGACAGGCTGAGCGGGGCCTCCGTGGACAGTGGTCCTTATCCTCAGGGCCAACGTGGCACCTGCAGGGCCTGCCTCAGCAGAGCCCAGCCTCCCACCACCACCACCACCGCAGGCCACGCAGTCTGCCCCAAGGTTCTGTGGCCCGGAGTCCCAGCTTCGGGGCTTTGCATGAGCAGCACCCTTCTGCCCCCATCCGGCCCCTCCCAAGACCTCGGCAGCCCGGCCTCCGCCCCCAGTGAAACATCCACGCAGCACTCGAGGGCAGCGGCCAGGGTGACGGCTCTTTATTGTGATGACCACAAGCACCCACGGGAGGATCCCCAAACTCTGGCAGCAGCTCCTTGCCCAGCCCCCCTCGGCACCCTCACGTGCCCAGGAGCAGCCCAGAGAAGCTGGAGCCGGGCTGGATGGTGAGGTCAGCCCCGGAACCATTGTCCACAAACACAGAGGTGTACTGCCCAGCCTGTGAGAGGCCCAGGGACGTCACCATGGCGGGCAGCCACACCCCAGCCACACGACGGGCAACGTCTGCCCACCTGCCTTGCGCTAGGAGGTGCTGAGGCCCCAGAGGTCTGCACCCGAGGGCTCCCAAGCCCTCCTGCTCACACCTGTACCCAGCCTCACACTCCCGGCCTCACACTCCTGCCCGACCTCACACTCCCGCACTCCCCGCCCACCCTCATGCCCCCTTCCCCGCCTCACCTGCAGCTGCAGCAGCCCCTGCACCTGTGCTGTGAAGACCTTGTTGTTGCTCTCCAGGCCTGAGATGGCCTCCAGGGACCTGAACACAGCCCCGCAGGGCAAGGCTGAGGTGTTGCAGGTCCATGGGGCCAAGACCCACCCCAGTGCCCAGAGACCCCAGCAGGCCTGTGACCGCCCCCCCCACCAGCCCAAGGGTGGTCTCAGGGGCTGCACCTGGAGCGGGGACTGAGGTCACTCACGTGTGGCGCTGGCACAGAGACTCAATGCAGATGAGGACACGTACGGCACAACGGACCCACAGCCGGGCCTTGCCCTGCAGCTCACTGTGGTCTGCAGACAGCCCTGGGGAGGGTGGCGCATAGGGGGTGGGGATGGGGGCCGGGGGGGAGGAGGGAGGGGCACCCAGCCCAGGACAGACAGGTCCAGGAGTGGCTCCTGGGGCTGGGGAGGGTGGGCCTGAGGTCCAGAGTACAGCAGGGACCCCACACCAAGTCCAAGGCCTCCATGGGCAGGGGGCAGCTCTCTAATGCGACCCGTGCCCAGGGCCAGGCACCCCCAGGAAGCTCGACCCCAGCCCCGTCACAGCACACAGCACAGCCCCATCCGGCTCACCCACGTGCAGGCTGGCAGAGAACTGGAAGATGCCAGACGCAGGTGCCCTGAACCGACCCGAGGCCAGACTCAGACCAGAGCCTTGCAGGAAAGCACCTTGGGTAGCAGGCTGTGAGGGCAGCGGGTGAGCAGCCAGCACAGGGCCTGGGCGCCACCCACAGACCGTCCTGGGGAAGGTGCCTGCAGCCGACAGCCCCTCACTGGAGCAGGCCTCCCCGGGACCCTCACTCTCACTGTGGGTGCTGACAGGCGGACCCTCCAGCCCACACCCAGGAGGGTCCCCCTGCTTCCCGGCCGCCGGGGACCCATCCCTGGCCTGGGCATAAGGTGTGGTCTGGGCCCCAGGGCCTCCCAACCCTGACCTCCAAGCCCCCTCCAGACCTCTGATCCACGTGGGGCCCCACCCAGCTCCCTGACTCTGGACCGGGCTGGGCCCCAGGCCCCCTCTGGGCTCCCGGCCCCACTCACACCATCCAGCTCCACCAGTGTCCGCTTGTCCACCTGGCAGGGGCCCTTCAGCCGGCAGTGAAAGGTCTCGGCCACCAGCCTCGGGCCCACCCCCTGGGGCCACACTGGGTCCAGCAGCCCTGAGAACCGGTGCTCCATGGCCTCTGCGGGGAAGGAGGGCACAGGCGGCCAGCAGGGTCTCTAGGGTAATTTCTGCACCCGGAGGTCCTGGGGGGCCCAAGAGGCCCCGCTGCGGGGAGACAGAAGACAACGGTGAGGGTCCCAGTGGGACCCAGTGGGAGGCAGCACCACGCCCCGTCCTGGCTCAGACCCTGCAGCAGCCGGGCTCACCAGCTTTGTGTCCCGGCACAGCTTCCTCAACGCGCCAGCGTCCGGCCGCCGGACAAAGTTCAACCATGTCCTGCAGGCGTCTTGAGAGCTCAGGTCTTGAGGCCTGGGAGGGCTGAAGGGACAGGACGGGGCGAGTACACTGAGGCTGTGCCCTGCAGAAAGCTGGAAACCCCACAAGCCATCGCCGGCAGGAGAAAGACCAACAGCCGCCATGGGGGCCTCAGAAGCTGTCCCGATGTCGGGCACCAGCAGGGCCAGCACGCACGGCTTCTGTGGACACAACTGAACCCTGACGCCCTGAGCCCGACCGGGGGCCTGGCCCTGGCTGAGGCGGGGATGGGGCCTTGTGGGGAAGACAGGAGAGTTTTCCACGGGCCTTACTGGGAGTCCCAGAGGCACCAGGCCAAGTGGCTCACATGGGGGAGGGGGCATGGACCCCCACCTCCAAGGACCCTCTACCTTCCAGTTCACCTAACTCCTCGGGTTCCAGTCCAGGCAGCTGGGGCCAGCCTACCCGGTTTAAGCAATGGGCAGACACGGTGGGGTAGAGCTGCCCCAAGAGCCTGCTGCCCCCCCAATCACCCCCCCTTAAGCCACCACAGCCCCCACAGTCAGAGAAAGAGGCATTAGGCGGGTATGGGCTGGGGCAGCCTGGCCTGCAAGCGGACAAGTGCCAGGCTCCAACAGCAAGTTTGCGGCCTGGCCGGGAGAGAGCCCCTCCCCAGGGCAGGGTGAGCCAAGGGATGCTGGCCCAGGGCAGAGTCCCATCCTGAGCTTGGCCTCGCCACAAACACAGCAGGGCCAGGTTCTGAAGATGGCCTCGGCCTCCTGAGTGGACCAGACAGGCTTCTACCATGGGAACATGGGGGACAGGAGGGTGAGAACATCCCCATCCCTGACCCGGGCCTGCCCAGGGAAAAACAAGCCAAGACCATCCAAATGCACCCCCCACTCCTCACGCACCCCCTATCTGCTGGCTCTCCTGGCGGCGTGCAACGTGCTGGAGGGAGCCAGTGCCCTGGAGGGGCGTGTGCATCAGCCTAACTGGAGAATGAGGGCCAGAGGCAGCAGAGAGTGGACTGTAGGAGAACCACCCAACCCTGGACACCTGGAGGGTCAGCCTGAGCGCACACCTGTAGCCCGCACCCTTCCAGGGAGGCCCGGGGCAGCCCTGGGCAGGGGGCGCTGTGCCTCGTCCCTTCCTTCCCTGGGACTGGCCGAGAGTGCTGAGGACCCCTCCACCGCCCCAGCCCTGCCAGCGCTGCCAGCCTGGCCCTCACGCCGGGAACCAGCCCACTCTTCCTGAGCTGGCAGAGCCACGGCCTCAAGGCCTCAACCTTCCTCAGCCTGCCCATCTGGGAAATGGGGCCTGGGGCTCCAGGGGGCCTCGGGGGCTGAGAGGCAGCAAGGCTGGCTGCCGCAGAGACGCCCTTGAGAGGAGGGAAGCCAGCACCAAAGGTGTGAGGGCTGCCGGCAGGGGCTGCTCTGGTGACTGCGGCTCCCCTCCCAGTCCTGGGGCCCAACAGCAGCAGCTGGAAAACCATCAGGGGACCCTCGGCAGGAGAGGAAGCCCAGGGTTGAGGTGGGCTCAAGGCCTTCTGCCTCTGTGAGGATGCCTGGCCAGGCTGGGGCCTGAGGATTTAACCTGCAGAAGGGGGTGCCGGCTACATAGGACCCCCAAAAGCACAAGCGACAGGCTTGCCGCGGCATCTCCAGCCACAGGAGTTATGGGGCGCTGGGCTCTCAGGGGCTCTGGTGAACCATCTAACAAGCTGCCTGACCCCTCCTCACCCCCACCCCAAAATCAGCAATCATAGCCAATAGCAACAGGTTGCTCAGGACATGGCAGGCCCAGGCCTCACAGGGTTAACTGCAGCCCCCAACCCCTGCGGGAAGCCCCCTTCACCAACCCACCCCAGACAGCTGGGGGCCAGGTCCTGGCGGCAGGGGAGGAGAGGGCTTCCCAGAGGCCAATCCCCACGACAGGACCCATGGCCAAGGCCTGGAGAAGCGACAGGGCCTGCTGGGGGACCACAGCCACAGCGGAAGCTCCAAGCAACCGCAAATGCCCCGACGGCCGCGCCCACATGCGCCCCAGCCGCCTACCTTAGGGGCCTCCGGCATCCCCTCGCAGGAAGATGCGGTGGCGTTGGGGGGATCCCCGCGCTGGCTGGGCTGCCGCGTCCTCTTGGCCTCCTGCCGGGCCCCAACACCCCCGAGCAGAGCGAGCCAGAGGAGAGCCACGACCACAGCCCTGGCCCAGCGCTGCATGGCTGTCCCGCGGTGAGTCCTGGCGCCAAGGCGCCGTCATAGGGGCGGCCGGCGCTCAGAGCCCCCGAGCAGGGACAAGGCACAGGGGCACGTCCGGCCTGCGCTGCTGCATGTCTGCAGGGATCTGCCCAGATCCGCAGCGTGATGGCGCAGTGGTCCCGCTCAGGTCCCAGTCTCGGGTCCCCAGTGTCGCAGCCCTCCAGCCTGCTCACTCCACCGCCAAATAAATCCTCCCCTCCCCTCCTCCCCTTCCCCCTCCTCCCCAGACCTCACGGACTCCAAGGGGAGGGCTCACACTCGGATGAGCCGCCAGCCATCTGACCGGCGCCCAACGGCCAGGGGCGGAGCTGAAGCGGAGACCCCCTGACCCCCACCTCCACTCCTTGCCTCGCCTCCCGAGACCCTCCCTAGTTGTTTGGAAACAGACCCCACCCTGGCCTTCCCCAAAGGTCCGCCTCATCCTGGGAACCGAGAAGAAAGCTGCCTCACCCTCCCTCCCAGCTGAACTCAGCCCAGCCCTCCCGCACCAGCCTCTGCAGGCAGCCACCCAGAGCAAGTGTCCAAGGGCTCCCCGGTAGCTGCAGCCACCAGCCATGGACAAAGCCCAGCCCCTTCCCACAACCCCCTCACCCAGGCCCTCGCGGTGCCCTGCTCTCATAGCCCAGCCCAGGGTCCTGGGGATGCTGGCGGGCCTGGCTGGAAAGGCAGGGCCCTGAGTGACAGCCTGCGTCAGGCGAGGCCAGGTCAAGGCAACAGGTCCCTTGGGCTCAGTGGCTGGGGGAAGGGGGTAGCCAGGTAGGGCTGGAAGAACCCCCAGCTACTGGTCCTGGCTGAGGCTGAGTGGCCCCAAAATTAACAGGAAGTTCAATGTGCTGGCCCTGATGGACAGCTTGGAACACTCCAGACACCCCCCCATTTGCCAGACACAAGGGCAGCCACGCCGAGACCCCAGCCCCAGCCCCAAGCCACATCCACAGGCAGAGCCACCAGAGACCAGGCTGGGATGGGGATGATGCTTGGGACTGCCAAGGACCTGGGCTGCCCCCTTGCCCTCCGGGCCCTCAGAAGCTGACTCTAGCTAATCTCCAGAGCACACTGGTGAAGGCTCCCGGCCCGTGTCCCCTGGGGAAGGTGGTGAAGCCTCCCGGCCCGTGTACCCTGGGGAAAGTGGTAAAGCCTCCCGGCCCCGTGTCCACGAAGGTCGTGGACAACTCTGGGGGCTCGGCAAAGTGCCCACACTGCACCAGCCCCACTGGACCCTGCAGGTGAGCCCTAGATGTGACCGGCATCCAGCATGGGTCAGGAAAGGCAGATCCCATACCCCTCACTCCAGGCTTGGGGCAAACGGAGGGGTGGGCAGGTGCCTTGGCCAAGGAGACCCCTGCCCAGGGCTACCAGACCCCTCCTCACAGGCAGGGCACTCAACTCTTCCGTGTCACCCACTGGCAGTGTGCTCCCCTGTGACTCCAAACAGGACAGGCTGTGCCTCCAACTCTGCCTAACAGGCAGGAAAACGGGCAGCCCTGGGAGGCTGGGCCGAGGGGGCTGGGCCAAACCATCTGGGAGCAGGGAGGACGTGGCTTCTTGTCCCCATCCCCAGGCGCCTTTAAAACAAGCCAAGCCTGGCACCCAGGTAGCAATACTCAGCACCCAGCTGCAGCCCCCACACCCCCTCCAGAAAACAACCAGGAGGACCCCACCCTCTGGGTCGCCCACCAAGGCTCCGGGGTACCCTGGGCCACAGCCACGAGCTGCCCCAAGGGGAGGCTCAGGTGCAGCTGCCGGCTCTGCTCACCCCTACACCCCCCAACCCAGACACCAACACCCCCCAGGCCCTGGAAAAATGGAAAAGGACCATGGTGCCCTGCCCACCCACCCACCACACAAAGAAAGCAGCTCCCTCAGACCCAGAGCACTCTGGGGCGATCAGGCCAGCCTGGGCGTGCGCGCAGGGAGAAGCCCCAGGGCGCCAGAGTGCACGGGAAATGCCTTCCTCTGAGACCACGAGCTGCACACGTCTGCGGAATATCAACTTTTAAGGGGCTTTTCTCTCCTCACTAAAAGACGTCACAGTGTGATTTGCCTGGCGAGAGGACACACCGTGCTCCGGGGGCGGGGGGAGGAGGTCAAGGTCGGCCCCCACCAGTGGTGCTACAAGAACAGAGGACCCCACGATTCCTCTAAGGGAAACAGTGACAGAGGGTCACGCAAGCCCGGCCCCACGGGCCAAAGGTCATCTTTTATTTTGGGCCAGTGCAGACAACAGGCCATGGGCACCACCTCCACTGCTGACCACAGGTGGTCAAAAGTTGAGATTTCAAGGCTGAGCGGGGCGGCTCACGCCTGTCATCCCAGCACTTTGGGAGGCTGAGGCGGGAAGATCATGAGGTTAGGAGTTCAAGATCAGCCTGGCCAATATGGTGAAACCCCACCTCTACTAAAAATACAAAAATTAGCCAGGCAAGGTGGCGGCACCTGTAGTCCCAGCTACTATGGAAGCCAAGGCAAGATAATCACTTGAACTCGGGAGGCAGAGGTTGCAGTAAGCCGAGACTGCACCATTGCACTCCAGCCTGGGTGACAGTGAGGCTATCTCAAAAAAAACCTTGAGATTTCAGTCGGGCACGGTGGCTCATGCCTGTGATCCTAACACTCTGGGAGGCAAAGGCAGGTGGATCCCTTGAGCTCAGGAGTTTGAGACCAGCCTGCGCAACAGCACAAAACCCCGTACCTGCAAAAACTACAAAAACTAGCCAGGCATGGTGGCTCACACCTGTGGTCCCAGCTACGTAGGGGGCTACGTAGGAGTTTGAAGGATCCCTTGAACCCAGGAGGTCAAGGTTACAGTGAACTATGATGGCACCACTGCACTCCAGACTGGGCAACAGAGCAAGACTCTGTCCCAAAAAAAAAAAAAAAAGAAAAAGTTATTTTACACGTAGAAAAGAAATAAAACATCTGAGACAGGGTCTCGCTCTGTCACCCAGGCTGGAGTGCAGTGGCACCATCACAGCTCACTGCGGCTTCCACCTCCTGGGCTCAGGCAATCCTCCCATCTCAGCCTCCTGAGTAGCTGAGACCACAGGTGTGCAGCACCACAGCCAGGTAGCTTTTTGCGAGATGGGGTCTACATTGCCCAGGCTGGGCTCAAGAGATCCGCCGCTCAGCCCCCTAAAGTGCTGGGATTACAGGCGGGAGCCACCACACCCGGCAGTAACGTGTAAACACTGCCAGCATTCTCCCATGGGCCTCGGGAAACAGCAGGCTTTGGGACTGATGCTGCTGGTCACGGAGGCGCTGAGGCTGCGGCGGGGTTGGCATCCGGTACGGGATGGGGGCAGAGGCCTGCAGAGGCTCCCTACTGGGACCCACCTTGCCCTGCCGCGGCCACGCCGCCCCCAGGCCAGCAGGTGTGACCCCCGGTCACGGCCACCCCGGCCCTGAGAACAGAGATGGACACGCGTCGCGGCCAGCAGACACCGGCGTGAAATTCAGAAACAAAGACGTGACAAAAGACTTTTTTCCGCAAGAATAGGTTCAATACGCACAAGTGCTAAGTCATAAGCGGTTCTGAAGAAGGGTGAAGGCGCGCGGCTGCACCTGTCTCACGCCGCCTCTGGGACGGGTGGGCTCCTGCCTGCGGCCATGACCCACCTTCGGCACATCCCACGCGGCGAAGCCATGGACGGACGGAGGCGGGAAGCTGTGGGCCCGAAACAGCCCCCGCCAACTCTGGCGCCTCTCCCAGGCCAGGGTCCCTTCTGCCATCTCCCGTGAAGAGTGAGCGCTGGCGCAGAGCCGTCACCTACCGTGGCGGGCGCGGGAGGAAGCCCCGTGAGAGCCCCTGAACGCACTGAGCCTTCCAGCCGCGGGGCCTCCTGCAGGGACTCCAGCCCTGCGCCTTCCACCAGCACAGGAGCACGGGCGTCTGGGCCCCCGGACCTCAGCAATTCAGAGAAAAGGCTCTGCAGGTCCCCAAGGCCCCCCAGCCTGCAGCAGCCAGAGGGGGCCCAGGAGGCCCAGCCTGCGGAGGGCAGCGGCAGCCCCGCCCAGGCCCCGCCCCACGGAAGCCACAGTCAAGGGCAACCCCTCGTGGCCGCAGTGAGCAGGCTCCTGACCTCCACTGCAGCAAAAAAGCCCAAGCACTCTCTAGAAAGAATGTCTCATTCTAACGGACTGCAAACACCTTTTAAAATGCTGAGACCAAATCCTATCTCCCTGGATCCTGACCCACGGCCGTCACTGGCCCCGCTAAGCCTTGTCACCGCACGGCCAGCCCCACCACCAGGCCCTGGGATCCCACCTGTGGAGGAGCCGGGAGCTCCAAGAACGCAGGCGCAGCCTGCAGTCGGCATCGGGTTCGTATTTCTAAGCGACCAAATCTAATAAAATGAAAAACGGGTTTACTAAAACAGATCCAAAGACAACACAGAAGATAAGCTACAAAACCAGCACACCATCAGCCCCTCCACGCCAGCCCCGGCAGCTCGTGGCCGGGGCAGGGCTGAGTCTCCAGTCTCCTCCAAAGCCCTGTCACACATTGCGGCTTCTGCTTTCCTTTCCAGGTTTTTAAAACCTAAACCCAGGAGCCTGGTGGGTCTGCCTGTGCTGGGCAGCATGTCCGGCCGGCCCAGGTCACGCTTGTGCGACGCACCCTCTGTGGCGCCTTGGGTCTCGGTGCCGGGCCTCACTCCTGTGCGATGCTCCTCAGCACGTACTTGACGGTGTAGGCGAAGGCTGCAAACCCGACTATAACAAACAAGTTCGCCAGGGCGCCGCCCAGGAGTCCGTGGTGCCGGTTGGCCTGCTGGAGCCCTGGGAGGTTTGGGACTGCCCCCGGCGCGTGCCCGTTGAGAAGCTGAATCCCGTTCTGGACGAGGTGTGTCTCTCCATCTGGAACCACGTCTGGCAAGGGGAGAGTCTGGGGTCTGCTACTGAGTTCGTCTTGTGCTTTCTGTTTTTGTTTAATTTCCTAAGAGAAAAACAGCGAGAAACTCGGCTGGTCTCCAACCAGCGCCTTCAGGACCGGCACTCCCGTTCTTAGGAGCCCACAGTCCACCACCAAGAACAAAGAGCTCGGCTGTGTCCAATCCTGACCCCATCTCACAGGTGAGGGCCTGAGCAAGGGGTGGGCCTCACTGCACCTGTCCCTCTGGGCCCCTGCACTCAGATCAGAGCAAGGCTGAGTCAGAGGCCAAGACCAGGGTCCACTCCAGTCCCACATGGCTTCAGGCAGCTGCTGTGCCTCCCAGCCATCCCCAGACCATGCAAGGGCCACTCAGGCCAACGAGCTCCAGGCCCTTGTGGGACAGGCCCAGCCCCCAGCCCCTGGGTGGTCAGCAAGCCACCCCTCAGGGCCCAGGCCTTCTGTCTCTCCTGCCTCTGGACTCCTCGAGAGGAGCCATCCTCTGGGGAGGTCTGCAGCTTCAGGATACAAACCTTAAGCTTTGGAAAGAAGTGAAAGTGTTTTTAACAGAGAGGAAGGCAAAACCCACTTCCTACTTTCTCTTTCTTACCTCCACAACTTCAGGAAATAATTCACAAAAGACTTTATCTTTTAAATTAAATGCTGAACTCTGCGCTGCCAGCTGTCTTTTCTAGGAAGAAAGAGAAAAGGAATCAGCCAGAAAACTAACTTCGATTCTTTCAAACTTCTGAAAACAGGTCATTTCAAAGTCAAGAGCTGCAGTCTTCACGCTGTGGAAAGCACTTCATGAGCATGCTCTTCACAGCAAACTGACTGAGAATCTCATAAAGGCTTACTGATCTTTCCATTATCAATTAACGATATCGCACTTGATTCCTATTAAAAATAGAAAAATAAAACAAGCTAGCAGGAAAGGCATTGTGTTCCCTGCTGGCAAGGCCCCCCAGCTGTGCAACTGGCACTGCCTCAGCCCACCCCAAGATCCCAAAGAAGAGCCCCTGTGGGTGTGGATGAGGCTTGATGCAGATAAAAGCGAGACTGAGAGGCAGAGGGGAACGCGAGGCCGGAGTGTGCCGAGGAAGCCCGGAGCAGAGCAGTCTCCATGACGGTGCCGGGGACAAGATAGGAACTCCACCCAGCCCTGCCTGCTGAGAAGAAAGGCAACTGCAACTCAGGAACAGAAACGGCTGTAGACTCAAGGCTGCCGGCCCGCCAGGGAGAGCTGCTCTAAACCTCACCGTGAAGTCCGACGTCTCTATGCTGCCCAGGGTAGGGCCCTTCTCCACCATGAAGCTCAGGAGTCCAGTCAGGATGGTGGAGACAGACCAGGCTGGGTTCCACGTGTCCGGGTGGAAATCCGTGATAGAAAGACACAGCCTGCAAAACAGGGGCCGGTCAGTGCACACTCCCCCTCGGCCAGAGAGCTTCCTCAGCCCCTCCCGGCCCTTACCTGGTGTTGCACTTAAATCTTCCATTGGGAGTTATCATATAAATACTAGGAGGTTTGAAAGGAAATTCTCTGGGAAAAATTAGTTTTCCATGATAATAGCCACCTACATGGAAACAAAACAGAAAAAGCCTTGCCATCTTGTCCTCCACAAGGCGAGGGAGTGGGGGGGCGCGGGGCGGGGACGGCTGGAGGTCTTGCCCCTCCCACACAGCTCGCCTCCGTTCTTGCTGCCCTCTCCAACACGAACCGGCTCCCAGGCTCAGTCCCCCACCACTGACCTCGCTCTTCAGTGCCACTCCCACCCCACTGTCATGACCACCCAGACCCAACGCCGCTCTACACCCCACCTCTACCCGCACACCTCTCTCCCTGGAGTGTCCACACACACACCCCAACCAGGAGCGGAGGGGTCAGAAGGGGGCCTGCAGGGCCTCCTTGCAAAGCCCTCAGCACATCAGGAGCTCCAGGTCCAGCTGAGGCTGCCCCCTCGCAGGACTGCAGTCCCGACCCAGCGACTCTCCAGTACCGTCCGCCTCCCTGACCCAACTGCACCCAGAAGCCAGCAAAACCCACCTCCTCAAACATGCTACTCTCTACCCACACCCCTCCAATTTCTGCCAAGTGCCCCTTGCTCTGACCTGAACCTCTGAAGAAGTGCCGTGTCTGTGGCTGTCCCCATATCCTCCCCTCCCAAGCTCTCAAGTCCATCTGACCAGGCCTTCTCCCTGCTCTACCAAACCTGACCTGAAGGTCGACCTCAGGGTCACCCACAGGTCCCCACTGGTTTCTGACCACCCCTCAGCCTGGCCTTATCAGGGGCCACTCCTGGCTCCACCTCTTCAAAGCCCCACTCTGGTGTGGCTCCTCTCTCCTGCCCCCTCTTCCCACCCCAGCCAGCCCCTCTTCACCCGCCCAGGCACAGGGCACTCTCAGTCCCAGCATCCTCCTGGGGTCACCCCGGTTTCACGGCCTCCCATCAGGAGCC
This sequence comes from Cacajao melanocephalus, assembly GCA_963573385.1. Taxonomy (NCBI): domain Eukaryota; kingdom Metazoa; phylum Chordata; class Mammalia; order Primates; family Pitheciidae; genus Cacajao; species Cacajao melanocephalus. The sequence continues at coordinate 51,164 of CAUYLG010015886.1, forward strand.
CTGGAATGGCTGCTCAGCCAGCGCCCCCACCCTGGACCCACAGGCCCCCTGCACACTCCAGGCCACTACCCTGACCATCCACAGGACAGCACCCAGACACCACCATTCAGGACAGAATTCCGACCACCTCCACCAAATGGCAAATACCTCCTGGTATCACACCCAACCCATGAACAAATCCTGTTGGCCCCACCTTCAAATCAATCTGGAGCCCCACACCCTGGGTGGCCTCCCCCGGCCCCTGCTCCTGGACCCTCCACAAGCTGCCTCACGGCAGCCCCGCCCCAGCCTGAAGCCCACACCCTGGCTGCCCAGGCTGCACCTGGAGTTGGTTGGAAATTCAGAGCCTGGGCCAACCCAAACCAGCGGAGCAGAAGGCCACGCTGTGCATGACAGGTATGTGCATGTGTTCCTGTGCATGCAGGTATGTGCACGCGTGTGTGCGCCATCCGTGGCCACACCTGCATATGTGACACGTGTGCGTGCGTGCTGCACGTGCATGTGTGATGTGTGTGCGTGCCACGTGTTCACGTCATGTGTGCGTGCGTGCCGCGTGTCGTGTGCGGGCATGCCATGTGTGTACCTGCACATGCCACAGGTCTGAGGAGCACTGGCCTATCCTCCCCCCGGGCTCCCTGTGCACAGCCCTGCCCCGAGGAAACGCAAGTCCCAAATGGCCACAGCTCTTCTGCTCCAGAGCCAGCCTGTGCAGGAAGCAGCACCCCTGCCCTGCAGCCACTTCACATCTTGCAGGGAATCTTCATCGCTTCAGGCTGCCTTGGCATCCACTCTGAATCTAGACTGGACCTTCTCCAACCCAAAGCAGGACCACTCCCCCCGCCCCACCCTGACCCGCCAACACTTTCCAGCTCACATCCCCCTTCCTCGCAACTGCCCCCTGGTGACCACCCCCCTGTGTCCCTGTGGACCCCAAGCCCCATATGGACTATGCAGCTGGACCACAGAGTCCCTCACAGTCACAGCGTGGCCCCTCGGGGCTTGTGCCCTTTAAACCCACCATTTATAACTCCCCGAGGGAAACCTGTGTGCAGAACACTCTGGACTCAATAAAGGGTCGCCCTGGGGGTCCCCATCTCTCCATTTTCCCTGGCCTCCCTGTATGTGTGGCCTCCCAGCGGGCAGGGCACCCCAGGGCCCAAAAGTGATCAAAGCTGTTTTTACTTTTTCTCTCTCAATCACTGGGGGCTGCTCACCCTCCCACAGATCCTAGATGGAAACACAGCTTCACTGTCTGACACGCTGCTGAGCATGGGGGCACTGCAGCTTCCTCTCTGCACTCTGCCCAGGGCTGGCACTCGAGGACTCGCAGAACAGCCGTGGAGCCGACAGTGGAGAGATGGCATGAGCGAATGTCACTAACGCACCCTGGTGAGAAGCCACATGCACCAGAGAGAGGCGAACCCCAGGAATGAAACCCAGAGGACACACGAGATCATCAGGAAAGGCCAAACGGAAGAATGAGTGAAAGAAACAGGCGTGTGTCTAAACAGGAAGCAGGAACAGCCAAAGCCAGTTTGGGACGACGTTTAGCTCAGTACTGACAGGCAAGTGTGATTTACACGGCAGGAAAGGGCCATGTGGAGTGGAGAGGGTGCGGGCAGATGGGCACCCTGCTGCCTCACTGAGCACAGACCTGTCAGGAAGCCCCAGACAGCAATCCCACTGCTTGCCACCAACCAGAGAAACACAGACAAACGCACCCAGAGCCACACACACAGATATTCACAGCACCAGGCATCCGCACAGGTGAAAATCAGGAAACACCCACTTTGTCCTGAAGTGGGTCCCTGGCGACTTGAACACAGTGGCCAGGGACGTCCCCACACCCCAGACCATCTGCTGAAAAGCCTGAGGCAAAGGCCCAGCTGGCTACTCTGTCCCATGGCCCGTCCCTCCCCTACCCCTGCCTGACCCTCATCACTGGAGTAAGTCTTGAAACCATGGACTCCACTTTATTCTTTAGAAAAGTTATTTGAGCTTTTCTAGGTCCTTTGCCTTTACATGTAAATTTTAGAATGAGTTTGTGTAGTGTTAAAAAAAAAATACTGAGATTTTTTAGGACTGTGTGAAATCTACAGATTAACTCGCCAGCTCTGAACTGTCAGGCAGCACCAGGGGCAGAACGGCCACGGAGCCCAGCATGTGGAGGGGCCACAGCTAACGCACGCCAGGGCAAAAAGACACGGACCCTGCACAGGAGCCGACAAAAAGGCAGGAAGAGGGGTCAGAACATCCCGAAGTCGGGAAGGAAGCCATCGTCAGCAGCATCGGATACCAGAGGCCAAGAAACTGAGGCCTGAGAACAGCCCCTTGACAAGCAGCAATTCGGAGGGGCTGGTTCGCTGGAGACCCTGAAGGAGAGCAGAGGGCGGGGCTGCCAACAGCAGAAGGCAGCCCCAGTGAGGGGAGGGCAAGGCTGGAGCAGCAGTGCCACAGAAAGGGAAGGGGGGGGCAGCAGGAAGACACCTTCTGTCTCTGAAGGGAGGCTTTCCTGAGACCCGGGACCAGCAGAGCCACCCAAGGTTGTAGGCAACCACTGAAGGGATGGGAGGAGACCAAGATAAAGGACAAGTGACAGGGTTGAGGCTGGCAATGGCCACACCCCTGCACACCCCAGGGGCTGCCCCCCTTCTCCCGACTGTGTCCCGCCCTGGCCAAGGAGCAGCTTGTCTCCACCAGCAACTGCCCTGGCTGGTGATGATGGGGGCTGTGGGGTATGGTTACAGAATAAATATTCAATATTTATTTCAAAAATACTAAAACTGGCCGGGCGTTGGGGACTCACACCTATAATCCCAACACTTTCGGAGGCCAAGGCGGGCAGATCACAAAGTCAGGAGTTAAGAGACCAGCCTGACCAACATGGTGAAACCTCGTCTCTACTAAAAATATAAAAATTAGCTAGGTGTGGTGGGTGCCTGTAGTCCCAGCCACTCAGGAGGCTGAGACAGGAGAATCACTTGAACCCGGGAGGCAGAGGTTGTAGTGAGCCAAGATCACACCATTGCACTCCAGCCTGGGCGACTCCATCCCAAAAAAAAGAAAAAGATACAAAAATACTAAAACTACAAAACAAAAATTTTAAGCTGGCATAATTTTGCTTGTCAAAGACCACTACTCATTTTGTGATGTATGTTCTTCACGCCAGCTGAAGGCACCCAGACATGTTAGCTGTACTTGAACATGCTCGCCCTGGACGCCTGCTCGCAGGCCGTATCTCACCTCGGCCTTCGGCCTCCCCAGTGCTGGTCCTCATCAGTGATGCTGTGATCACGCGCCCACCCTAGATGCGCTCCTGCACGCTGGCTGCAAATTAACCCGGAACTGGGATTCCCGGGTCAAAGGAGAGTACTCGGGTGAGGCTGTGATAACTCGGCCAAAGCACCTTCAGGAGAGCCTGACCCTTTTCATTCTTACCCACCCACCACCCTCCCAACAGTCCAAAGCAGGGGTTAGCAAACCTCCGCTAGCAGCAGCACCCTTCTCTCATGAAATCTCACCCAAAGCCCCACACACAGGCAGACAGAGCCTGTTGCTCTGCTGCTCCAGCCCCCCGAAGCCAGGGCCCTGCAGCTAGAGAGCTAAGCAACTGCCAACCTGGCCCTGCTCCGCCTGGCACTTGCCGGTGGGACAGCGTCCATGGGCACGCTGACTCCTAACCTGGCCCAGACCCTGAGGCTGGTGCCAGCACCCCCTCAAGGCCCCAGAAACTTGCTGACCACTCCAGCGTCTGCTCTGTAATGACATCTGGGACTCTAGGTGGCGGCTGTTGACCTGGGTCGGCCTTGGCAGCCCATGAGGGACTGAGGTGCTGGGCAGGTCCCGCAGCCTCCCAAAGCCCCAGATGCCACAACACACAGGAAGACTTCCGCTTAGCTCAGAGACCGTTCTGAGAATCACAAGACCCTGAGCACACCCAGCACAGAGACACACTGAATAACATGCCTTTCTTTCCTTTTGATGATATTCACCAGGTCTTAAGAAACAGCAAACAGGCCAGCTTCAGTGTTTACCCCGGTCTGGTTTCTCAGCTCTGACCCTATGGTGTCGGAGGCTGGTGAACACTGACACTACAGGCGTCCACTGCAGACTGACGGACATCAGCCAACACCACACAGAGCAAACACTTCCAGGGCTCGGAGAATCAGCTGGGGGTGAGTTCCAGCTAAGCCTACGTAACTAAGGCACATCCATCAAGGTAGAAAGGCTGTTTCCAAATAAAAGATTTTTAACAGGCAAGGCCATTTCAGAACATAAAACCTGCCACCTGAGGGCAGAATCCTTACCTTCATAAGGGGTCATCTCTGGGCCTCTGACGACATAGTGCCTAAGGGAGAGAAGAAAATTACTTAGGATTTGGGGACAGCAAATTCTCCAAAATCTGAAAATTCCAAGCCTGGAGTTCATAGGACCCAGCCAAAATTACATTCACATTCAGGTAGAAGGTGAACAAATGAAGGTGAAATGTCACACAGCAACACGGCTTCAAAGCCACCAGTCTCTTCTGCTGTGGGTGCTTCTAGTCTCTAGGTAATGGGATCTTAGAGACTACATAAGTTAACCATAAAGTACCTTTGTTTCTACAATGTAATGTGCACGAAGCTAATCCTCTCTAACCATTAATAACAACTGAGGCTGGGCGCGGTGCCTCACTCCTGTAATCCCAGCACTTTGGGAGGCTGACGCGGGCAGATCACGAGGTCAGGAGTTTGAGACTGGCCTGGCCAGTATGGCCCCATCTCTACTAAAAATAAAAAACTTAGCCAGGTGTGGTGGCACACGGCTATAGTTCCAGCTACTTGGGAGGCTGAGGCACAGAACTGCTTGAACCCAAGAGGCGAAGGCGGCAGTGAGCCAAGATCGTGCCACTGCATTCCTGCCTGGGCAACAACACAAGACACCGTCTCAAAAAAAAAACCTGAAATTTTAAATAAATTTTAATTTCATAGTACATTATTAAGATGTACTTGAAAACTGGGTGCCAAGGCTCACGCCTATAATCTCGGCATTTTGAGAGGCCAAGGTGGGAAGATCATTGAGCCCAGGAGTTTAAGACTAGCCTAGGCAACACCGACCCCACTTTTATAAAAAAAAAAAAAAAAAAAAAAAAAAAAAGTTAGCAGGGGGTGGTAGTGCACGCCCGTAGGTCCGACTACTCAGGAGTCTGAGGCGGGAGGATTCCCTGAGCCCAGGAGTTTAAGGCTGCAGTGAGCTATGATTGTGCCACGACATCCCATCTGGGCAACAGAGATCCTGTCTCCAAAAAAAAAAAAAAAAAAAAAATCTATTTTAAGATTTATATTAGCCGGGCGTGGTGGCTCATGCCTGTAATCCCAGCACTTTGGGAGGCCGAGGCGGGCGGATCACGAGGTCAGGAGTTTGAGACTAGCCTGGCCAATATGGTGCAACTCTGTCTCTACTAAAAATACAAAAATTAGCCAGGCATGGTAGCACACGCCTGTAGTCCCAGCTACTCA
>CAUYLG010015888.1:0-20360 GCA_963573385.1 Cacajao melanocephalus
ACTAAAATTAACTCCAGATGGATTAAAGACTTAAACATAAGACCTAACACCATAAAAACCCTAGAAGAAAACCTAGGCAAAACCATTCTGGACATAGGTGTAGGCAAGGACTTCATGACCAAAACACCAAAAGCATTGGCAGCCAAAGACAAAATAGACAAATGGGACCTAATCAAACTCCACAGCTTCTGCACAGCAAAAGAAGCTGTTATTAGAGTGAATAGACAATCAACAGAATGGGAAAAAATTTTTGCAGTCTACCCATCTGACAAAGGGCTACTGTCCAGAATCTACAAAGAACTAAAACAGATTTACAAGAAAAAAAACAAAGAAGCCCATTCAAAAGTGGACAAATGATATGAACAGACACTTTACAAAAGAAGACATACATGAGGCCAACAAATATATGAAAAAATGCTCATCATCACTGGTCATTAGAGAAATGCAAATCAAAACTACATTGAGATACCATCTTACACCAGTCAGAATGGCTATCATTAAAAAATCAGGAGACAACAGATGCTGGAGAGGATGTGGAGAAATAGGAACACTTTTACACTGTTGCTGGGAGTGTAAACTAGTTCAATCATTGTGGAAGGCAGTGTGGCGATTCCTCAAGGACCTAGAAATAGAAATTCCATTTGACCCAGGAATCCCATTACTGGGTATATATCCAAAGGATTATAAATCGTTCTACTATAAGGACACATGCACACGAATGTTCATTGCAGCACTGTTTACAATAGCAAAGACCTGGAACCAACCCAAATGCCCATCGATGATAGACTGGACAGGGAAATTGTGGCACATATACACCATGGAATTCTATGCAGCCATAAGAAACGATGAGTTCGTGTCCTTTGTAGGGACATTGATGAACCTGGAAACCATCATACTCAGCAAACTGACACAAGAACGGAAAATCAAACACTGCATGTTCTCACTCATAGGTGGGTGTTGAACAATGAGAACACATGGACACAGGGAGGGGAGCATCGCACACTGGTGTTTGTCAGGGGGAAATAGGGGAGGGACAGTGGGGAGTGGGGAGTTGGGGGAGATGGCATGGGGAGAAATGCCAGATATAGGTGATGGGGAGGAAGGCAGCAAATCACACTGCCATGTGTGTACCTATGCAACAATCTTGCATGTTCTTCACATGTACCCCAAAACCTAAAATGCAATTTTAAAAAACCTGCACATTCGGCATATGTATCCCAGAACTTAAAGTATAATAATAAAAAATATTAATAAAATAAAATAAAAAAGAAAAGAAAACATCAGCCTAACATACAAGAGTAACTAAAAACAATGCAAATTTTTCTTTCATTTTCCTTAAAAATGCCAGTAGGGAAATTATGTTCATAATGCATATAAACAAAACAAATTGAGGGAGTTGGTTGGTTTATAGAATAATGAAATATGGAACTATTCTCAGAGTGAAATAGTTACATGAAACTTTTATCAGAAAGGAAGATAATTTTCATTGTCTTTCTAGTGAGTGGCTTGGCTATGTAGGATTCTTCTAAGCTTTTATGACTGTTTGTACCAAGATGAAGTAACAAAAGTTGGGAATCAGTTCAGCTGTTTTCTTTCCTTTTTTTTTTTTTTTCTTTTTGAGAAAGGGTCTCACTCTGTCACCCAGGCTGGAGTGCAGTGGCATGACCATGGTGGCAGCTTCGACCTCCCAGGCTCAAGTGATCCTCCTGCTTCAGCCTCCTGAGTAGCTGGGACTACGGACATGCACCACTGTACCTGGCTAAGTTTTTGATTTTTTGTAGAGACAGGGCCTCTCTGTGTTGCCCCAGGCTGGTCCCCGACTCCTGAGTTCAAGGGATCCTCCCCACCTCGGCCTCCCAAGCCACTACTCTCATTCAATTCCATTCAACTCTTCCATTACATTCAATTCCAATTAGCTTTGCCTTCTGTGTTCTTTGAGAGCATGAGGAAGATGCTAACCTCTATTTAATACTATATTTTTAATGGCTTTCAAAAATCACATAAGTGGTTAAAAGTCCAGAGGGACACCACATCAGTGTTCACAACCTATTAACTTTTAACACATTCTCCCATGCGTGCTTTGTGCTTTGAAAGATTTGTCTTAGAACACAATTAGTCTTAAACACTGCATTCATTATAATAATGCCATTTTCTTCTTTTCAGAGTTTTTGTTCCATATGAGATATGCATGCCACTTTAAAAAAGAAACTATCCTGACATCTGATTACTTTGTGAATGATTTTAGCAGGAATAACAATGGAGATGGAAGAATTTTTGAAGCAATACTAATTCCATGGCTTTCATGTAAGGTGCCAAGGTTTTGGCATCCTCAGATTGGCAATGATATTGGATAACTTCTAAGATACTGGATAACTTCTAAGGTCTTTCTGAAATTGTGTGATTCTTTTTTCTAGGATCCTAATTCTGGAAAATAAGATTAATACCACTACTACTAATAATAAGACATAAAGATTTTTAATGGAAATAGGAATATCTTCTAAAGATGGATGGACATCATTGAGTGCCACTATATGACAACATTCTTATATAATAAGATATAATTAGATCCTTTCCTCAGACAATGGGGCAAATTCAGATGGAATGAGAGAAAGATTTCAAGGTTTCAATGGAATATGCTTATATTGGGAACTATATTAGTTAAGACTAGGTTTGGTTGCATGTGACAGAAAATCCAATGTAATCACTTACACAGGATTAAAACGTGTCCTCATATGAAAGTCTAGAGACAGTATGCTGCTCTGGGTGTCGGGGATCAAGACTCCTTTTAACTGGGAACCCAGCTCCCCATTCCAAAGATTACTTCATATTCAAAATGGCTGCTGGGGCTCCAGGCATAGGGTCCACCTTCCAGCTAGAAGAACAAGGAACTCAAAAGGAGCATGTTCTCCCCTTTAAAGAATACTTTCATAAATTGAATAGGATGTTTCATAGGCATCTCATTGGCCAGACTGGTTAGAACTTAGTAATTGGCCACAATCAGCTGGAAAGAAGGCTGGCAAATAGAATATTTAAGGTGATTGTTGTAATCAGCTAAAAAAATCATGAGTTACATAATACAGGGAAAAGGAGACCAATCACAGAATGACAACTAGCAGTATCTGCATATCATTCTTCCAAGAAAATACATAGAAATTTTTTTTTAAATCTTTACTCCAAGATTCACTTAGCCTTGGTAGAATGAAGAATCAGCATCTACATACCTAGTCAATACAAAGGAGTTGGCATTCTTTTGATGAAATGTTGAGTCAAGCTGCATAGGTACAATCAACAGACACACCTGCATCTTCAAACAACTAAAAATCTCAAACACGTGCTGATCACAGAAATGTGCAGAGAAAGGCACAGATTAACCTGATTAGTTAACTGAAAGGGTTGGACCTCTGTTTTTGTAGATGCATAAATTATATTTTTTGAGAAATCAGAACTTTAATAATCAAGGTAATAAAATCTGAATTCACCTTCCTAATAGAAAATTAAAACATGGATTTATCGGCCAGGTTCAGTGGCTGACGCCTGAAATCCCAGCACTTTGGGAGGCTGAGGAAGGCAGATCACGAGGTCAGAGATCAAGACCATCCTGGCCAACAAGGTGAAACCCTATCTCTACTAAAATTACAAAAAATTAGCCAGGCATGGTGGTGAGTGCCTGTAATTCCAGCTACTCGGGAGGCTGAGGCAGGAGAATCGCTTGAACCAGGGAGTGGGAGGTTGCAGTGAGGCGAAATTGTGCCACTGTACTTCAGCCTGGCGACAGAGTAAGACTCCGTCTCAAATAATAATAATAATAACATGGATTTATCTAGTGATAGTAATATCTCAACTATTCGTAAAGAATGAGGTGATCCGCAGGAAAATCCTAGATATATGCATAGCACTAACCAAAAATAAGGCATTTGTATTGTTTTTGGTGGTAATATTAGAGCAGTATGAAATATCCAGAACAGGTAAGCCCAAACAAACAGAAAGCAGATTAGAGTTTGCTAGGGACGGAGGGGAGAGGAGAATGGCCATGACTGGATAATGGATAGTGGGTTTCCTTTGGGAGTGAGGGGTATGTTTTGGAACTAGATACAGGTGATGATTGTGCAGCATCATAAATGTATTGAATGCCACTGAATATTACACTTTAACACAGTTAATTCTGTGTTATGTGAATTTTATTACAATTAAAAAAATGAGTTAAGGCAGCATGTACCTACCACACTGTAGAATGACTGTTACATAAAATGTTTGACATAAACGTACAAATGCAGAAAGACTTATACTAAAAGAGCCAGCTATCCAACACTACCCATTCCCAAATATGTCAAATTGTCATAATTTAACATAGTGCCATCAGACTTAAAACAAGAGTGTTTCTAGACTGAGGAGTTTTCAAACTTAAGAGTTCAAATTTCTGGTTAGAATTTAATCAGTACAGTGTGACCCAGAAAAGTGAGATGAAGCTGACCAAACAAAACAATTAGTTTAAATATCAGGAGATGTTGCCTAATGGTGAAGTCAACTATATTCTGAAAAGAGCAGCCAAAGAAAGTTATCCAAATCTTATAATTTGGGTCATTAAAACGGATCTGAAAAAAAAAAAGAAAAAGATCTGGAAAATACTCTCTGTACACTAATTTTATACTGGCAAGGGCAGGATACAATGACAGAATGGGTGTTTTAGTTTCTGAGGCCAATTGCCAACGGTTCTGGCTTTCTTATGGCTTGTACATAAAAACTCAGATTCTTTCAATAATTTCTACTGAAGAATTTATTTTGTGGAGAATTTGAAACATGGAAGATGAAAGACATTTCAGGGAAAAAATATCACCTCAAATTGAATTCCTAAAACAAATCAAATTTATATCACTGTCACATAGATATTTTTAAAGTCTTTGGTCTTGGCATAGATTAATTCTGTGTTTTAACTCATTCCTGTGGTCATTTTAAATTAAAAGCCCAAATAATGATGTTATATAGGATGAGTAACATTTCAGGTCACATAAATATATGACATCACCAGCTCTCCCCATGGATAAACACACTGAAGGAAAATAATGTAAAAAGGAGGGAAGAATGAGTCCATACCCTCACCTCTCCCCAGTCCTCAGAAAACTTAGCTAAGAAGGTGGTTGCAGAATGAGAAGAGTAATTCACATTGCTTCTTCATTCAAATACTTCTTTGTTGCTTTTGAAGATAGTAATCAATCCGGAAGAGTGAAGTCCTTCTAAACTCTTCTCAGAGATTCCTGATACCTGAGGTGGGCTGTGCATTTCCACTGGAAAGCAAGGCTGCTAGTGACAATATTATAATTGTGGTAGCTAACATTTATTGAGTACTTTTTGAGGCAGAAAGAGATTAATTATGTAACTTGACCAAAGTTGTATAGCTGGTAAGCTGTGATTCTGGGCTAAGCACTTAAACAGTTTGAACATCAACCACTTAGGCATTCTGCCTTCTGGAACATAATAAATATGAACACCTAGCCATACCTAGATGATCAGAGAAGGCTTCCTGGTAAAGGTGCAGCTCCCAATACAAATCTTGCAGGACAAGATTGTATCCAGTTCAATGGATGAAGAAGAGGTAGAAGTCAGGCCCAGAACAGGGAATAACATGAGCAAATGTTCCAACCTGTGAAACAGTATGGTATGTCCAGATAATCACGAGGCATCGTGTGTTATTGGGCTTTGAGATAGAAAATAGATAAGTTTGGATTTATGGAGAAGAGTCAGATTGTAGATGACTTTTATGTTGTGCAATGAAGCTTGCATTTTATTCGAGAGATAAGAGGCTGCTGACAGAGGAAATGTAAAGGTCTTTAGATAGATCACTTTGATGATAGCATGGAGAATGTGAAGTTGGGGTAAGGCAAGATTGGAATTACGACAGTCAGCTGGGGACTATTCCAATAGTTTGGGTGAAAAAAAGACCAGGATATAAATTATGGTGCTGAAAGGTGGGAACAAATTGAACGAGCATATGGGAGGTAAATCAGTATGACATCGAATATAGGAAATGAACAAATATAAAGAATAATTGTCGGATTTCTCTGATGGTGGCAACTTGGATAATATAGAAAAAGGAGCAGGTGGGGCTGAGATGAATTCAGTTTGGAGTATTGTGAGTTTGAGGGGATCTGTAAAACATCCAACTGGAGCAGTTTGGCAACCTCTGGGTCTGCAAATTTAAAATTCAAGGAAAAGTTCAGGATCAGAGCCACGGATTTGTGAGTCATCCATTCACTCACTGAACAAACATTCATTGAAAAAAAAAAAAAAACAGCTTGCTTCAAGAGCAAGGAGGACCTTATAGGTCCTATTAAGGAATTTCAGCCTTTCCTGTAGTTAGCAATGAATGAATGATGAGATTAAGCAGCAGAGAAATAAGTTCAAACTCACATTTTCAAAAGATCACTCTGACAAATATATAGAGATAGTAGTTAGCCCAAGTAGGGAGAAGACAGGCTAGGGAAAGGGCATAGAGTAACATGAGCAGCAACTCTAGGAGGGGAACTTCAGATCATCAACATGGGCAAAGAGAGGAAAATCCACAGAGGAGACCAAGTTGCAAAGATTGAGAGAGGTGGCAATATCATGGACACGTAGGCAGTAGGGTACCAAGAATGATAAAGTAGTTGACAAGTCAAGTAAATCAAAGTGAGAGGCACTGTAAGATAAATAGTGAGTTGTGTCCATGGTTCTAAATGTTAAAGATTTCCCTGGCGAATTTTGCAAAGTTGCAATGAAGGGAGGAGTGAATAGTGAATAAGAAAAATGTAAATTCAAACCACAATAAAATATTACCTCACGCTTGTTAGAATGACTTTTATCAAAAAGAAGAACTACAAGCATTGATGAGGCTGTGGCGAAAAGGAAAGTCTTGGACACTGTTGGCAAAATATAAATTAGTTACAGCCATTGTGGAAAATAGTATATAGGTTCCCTCCAAAATAAAAATAGATCCAGCAATCTATTGATTCGGTAATCATACTTCTGGGTGTATATCCAAAATAATTGAAATTGGTATGTTGAAGGGATATCTTCACTCCCATGTCCATTGCAACACTATTCACAATAGCCAAGTTTTAGAATCAACCTCAATGTTCATCAGCTGATGAATGGGTAAAGAAAATACGCTATATATACACAATAGCATACTATCAAGCCTTGAAAAAAAATCCTGTCATTTGTGACAACATGGATGAACCTGGGGGACATTGTACTAAGTAAAACAAGTCAGGCACAGAAAGACAAATACCACATGATCTCACTTATATGTGACATCTAAAAAAGTTGAACTCAGAAGTAGAGAGTAGAATGGTGATTACCAGAGGCTGAGGTTGGGAGGGGAAGAAGGAGGGAATGGAGAGTTGTTAGTCAAACAATGTAAAGTTTCAGATCGATAAGAGGAATAATTTTGAGATCTATAATACATAATAATGTATTGTATATTTCAAAGTAACTAATAACTAAGTAAATTACAAATGTCTCACTACAAAAAAAAATAAGTGAGGTGATGAATATATTAATTAGCCTGATCTAATCATTTCACATTGCTTACATATATCAAACATCACATTGTGCCCCATGTATATATACAATTGTGATTTTTCAGTAAAAAGTAATGTTAATTTTTAAGGCCAGGAACAGTGGCTCAGGCCTGTAATCCCAGCACTTTGGGAGGTCTAGGTGGGTGGATCACATGAGGTCAGGAATTTGAGACCAGCTTGGCCTACATGGTAAAACACCGTCTCTACTAAAAATACAAAAATTAGTTGGGTGTGATGGTGTACACCTGTAATCTCAGCTACTCAGGAGGCTGAGACATGGGAATTGCTTGAACTTGAGAGATGGAGATTGTAGTGAGCTGAGTTCGCTCACTGCATTGAGACCCTGTCTATTAAAAAAAAAAAAAAAGGTAATATTAATTTTTTTAAAGAACGAGTAGAAACTAACTACTCTTTAAAGAAGCATCATCTTAATAGAAAGAAGAGAGCCAAAGGATGTTTTTCTTAAAACAAAAGAGACTTGGGCATTTTTATAGACTGAGAAGAAGGATGTATCATTAAAAAAAAAAAAAGCTAAAGATAAAGAAGACTGATAAGGAAGCAGGACAAGGAGTTAGCCTTAAACACGTTGACTTCTTGCCTTACTGCAACTTTTCAGACCTGAATTATACAATATCTTTCCAATATAAAAAAGGTTTATATTTTTCGAGATTTCAGCTAAGTGGGTTTGAGCTAAATAGGCTTAGCATGGATATACCATATGGATATTTGAGCTAAATAGGCTTAGCATGATACATCCATTTGGATCTATCACAGACCAATCCTTGTTTGGGACTCTGGATTCCAAATCTTCTTATTTGTACTTCTCTTCGGCATTTGTTGAATGTTTGTGGCCTGCTTCTGTTCAGGGGCATCCATGGGTTTGATGGATTTGTTGCTTTGCCTCCTTTCAGAACATTCCCTGCTCAAAGTCACTGCAAATCCCAGATGCCTTCCATGGTAGCCTGCTTCTCACAACTTGAAACATTGTTGTTTTACATTAATGTTTGCCCAGGGTTACTAGTTTACAACAAATGTGAAAAACTGCTAGTACTTGCTGACAGGATCACAGGAGGAATTTCCGAAGAGAAAATCTGACAGAGGGAGGACTCTTCTTCCACAGATGCAGCACCACAGCCTTCTTTCTGTGAAGACTTGGGATTGCTGAGTGTGGGAGGACTGGGGGCTCTGTAGGTCCTAAAAATCTGGCTGTGGTGATGGTGGTGGAAGTGGAAATGCAAGTCCCCACAGTTATTTTTATCGGTGAAATACAAAGTCATTTTATTCATGAAGGAAAATAGAAAGCTCAGAAGCAGTACGGAATGTAAAAGAAAAGGAATGGAGGAAAGGAAAAAGGGTCTTTTAAAGAAGGGTCACTGTGGAGTGTGGATCAAATTCTTAGTGACCTCAAAGAGGTGTATATTCTACTAAAATTATTCTTATTTCCTTTTTCTCACTTGACAATATCATTTTGATTGCTATGTTGATTTGAGAGTTGGCCACGTGGGAGCTCGTGATTATTTGGCCTTTACATGGTGAAATTAAAAGGGGTAAATTTGTCATTTTCTTCTTTTCTTAAAAAAAAGTCATTTTACAGGTAGACAAGCTGCAAAGTTTCATACAGTCTCAACCACAGCCATGATGGAAACCGGAAAAGTTAGAACGAATAGACCATCCCTGAGGGAATTTACTGAATTCTGTGGCTCCCTTCCAAGTATAGTGATCAGCAATCCAAATTAAACTCACTAAGGTGTCCTGTAAAACATGGGGTCAGTGAGAGATGATGTTAATCTAGAACACAGCCACTGAATTGGCACTAAACCCCAAGCCAGCGAATGGAGAACAAGCAACAAGTTATAGCTCCAGGGGCCTGGCAAGAGGGAAGAAGTGAAAAGTCTACAGAAAATGTAATAGTTCAGGGAAGACTTAATCTTAGCAGGTGCAGAAGAAGGGATGCAGGTAAATCCACCCAAACGGGCTGGGCAGGCTTGCTGTCGATTATAGGAAAAGCCTGCTGTTCAGCCATTCTGCCTCTTTGTATAGATGAGGCTACTTACACAGCTTCAGGCTTAGGATTGGGTTGCCAAGGAGGTGGGAACATGCAGACACCAAAATGTGCTGCATCTCTCTCTGTCTGTCTGTATCCTTCTACCCAAATGATGTCCACTGCCCTTTTTGCAGAACTGCATTCTTATTTGGCAATATCCCAGGTCTTGGACTTTGCCAATTGTCTCTTCTTTGCCTCATTTAAGCATTCTCTTTTTATTCCATTGTATAGTCCCTCAAGGTCTTGCCAAAAGCCTGGTTAGAAAGAAAATTTTAAAAAATAAATTAATAAACAGAAAAGAAATGAGTCTAAAGGCTGATATCCCTGTGGGTTAATCCTCCTAGATAACACTGACATTTTAACAAATGCTTTTAGTGCTAAAGAGGAAATACGGGGGAAAACTTTTAGGCATTGGCCAGGTGAATGGAATAGCTGTTTTTCAAAACGTTTATTAAATGTATGTACTTCTCAAATGAAACCATGCAGATTGTTGCCTAATTTGTAGCTCTAGTCTGTTCATCCTCCATCTCTCTCTCTCTGTATTTCTTTCTCTCCTTCTGTTTCTCCCTTTCTTTCTGTCTCTCTCTCTCTCTCTCTGCCTCTATATCTCTATTGCCCTATCTCTCTCTTCTCAGTGAGATATACTTCTCCCCTGCCATATAAAAGTATTGAATTACTGTATATTCTTCAGTATTCCCATATAGATTTTATATAACAATTCTCTGAAATGTATAGATTTTCTTAATCCTGTTATAAGGTCAGATGTGTGTAACTATTCCATGCATGCTTAAAAAGAGTGGGTATTCCCCCATTTGTTGGGTGGAGTGCTTATGAAATCAAGGATATTAATTATGTTTACAAATCTTCTATATCTTTTTGACTTTTTGATCTTTGATATACAAACTGTGGATGGAGGCATAGTAAAATCTCCCACCACAACAGATTTTAAAATTTCTCCTTATATTTCTGTAAATTTTTGCTTTCTATATCTTGAAGTTATATTATTGGGTGCATATAAGTTTATATCTGACACTTCTTTCATGTGATACAAAATATCTTATCATTATATGGTAACTTTATTTATGTGTAGTAATATTATTTTGTCTGATAATTATATAGCTACACAAGCTACATATTTATAGTATTTGCCTAATATATTCATTACTTATTAATACACAACAAATTGCCCTTAACAAGCAGTGGCTCAAAACAATAATTCACATTTATTATCCTCTCAGATACTGTGAGTCAGTAATTCTGGAGAGACTTAGCTGGGCAGTTCTGGCTTGGGGTTGGAGTTAAGGTGTTGGCTGAGAATAGACATTTGAATGCCTGATTAGAGCCAGAGCATCTGCTTTCAACATGACTCACTCACATGACTGGCAAGATGGTGCTAGTTGTTGGCAAGAGGTTTCAGTGGCCTCTTCATAGAATGCTTGAGTGTTCTCACGACATGGTGGTTAGAGTCCTTTAGGCAAGTGATCCAAAATAGAGGGTTCAGTGGAATTTTTTTTTCATGATATCACCTTACCAGTTCCACTACTCTTTGTTAGAATGGTCAGACTTAAGGGGAGAGAAAGTAGATGATACTTTTTTTTCCTTTTTTCTTTAAGACATGGTCTTGCTCTGTTGCCCAAGCTGAAGCACAGTAGTGCAATCATAGATCACTGCAGCCTCAATCTCCCAGGCTCAAGTGTTCCTCCCATCTCAGCCTCCTGAGTAGCTGCAACTACAGGCATGTACCACAATACCTGGCTAATTTTTGTATGTTTTGTAGAGAAGAGATTTCACCATGTTGCCCAGGTTGATCTTGAACTTCTTGGCTCAAGCGATCACCTGCCCTAGCCTCCAAAAGTGCTGGGATTACAGTCCTGAGTCCCAGTGCCCAGCCCTAAGATGATAGATTTTGAAAGGGAACGTGTCAATTAGTTTGCAGATGTATTTTACAACTACCATAATGGTCTTTTGATATTCTTTTACTTTCAATCTTACTGTGTTCTTATGTTTTAGGTACACCTCTTGTAAATGAATATAGCTGAAATTTTATTCCAATTTAATAATTGTTATCTTTTAACTAAAAATGTAGCCCTTTTATATTATTTGTTGGCTACTAACACATTAGGATTCATTTTTAACACTTTTTTCTTGTATATTTTATTTTCTTCCTATTTCCTGAATCTCTTTTTCTCGCTCTCTCCTTGTTACCTTTTTAAATTACTTTTCCCTACATTTAAAATTTTCCTCTCAGCCAGGCACATTGGCTCATGCCTG
Source organism: Cacajao melanocephalus (assembly GCA_963573385.1). Classification (NCBI taxonomy): domain Eukaryota; kingdom Metazoa; phylum Chordata; class Mammalia; order Primates; family Pitheciidae; genus Cacajao; species Cacajao melanocephalus. Next base: position 11,872 of record CAUYLG010015888.1, read on the forward strand.
TAACCCCAGCATTTTGGGAGGCCAAGGCAGGTGGATCGCAAGGACAGGAGATCAAGACCATCCTGACCAACATGGTAAAACTCTGTCGCTACTAAAAATACAAAAATTAGCTGAGCATAGTGGTGCGTGCCTGTAATCCCAGCTATTCGAGAGGCTGAGGCAGGATAATAACTTGAACCAGGGAATCGGAGGTTGCAATGAGCCGAGATCGCGCCACTGCACTCTAACCTGGCAACCGAGTGAGACTCTGTCTCAAAAAAAAATTTCCTCTCTACTCATTTTACAGTTATGCATTCTATTTATATTTTCCTACTGGTTACTCTGTAAAACTCAGCATGCATATTTAACTTCAAATTCTAAAGTAAATCAATATATTTGTTGTAAATTTGTGTTCATTAGAACGTTGTCTATAGGACTTGGGTTTTAAGCAAACTTTTCCAGAGATTTGTATTTGCTTCTTCCTTAACGCAGTACCAATTTAAGACCACTTTAAAGTTGGGGTTTGGGACCATGCATATAGTGTGAATTCAGCACACAAGTCTATTTAGGAGGTGACTGTTATGAGAAATTCTCAGAAGAGACTTCCTGTTTTCATTAGTACAAGTTTCTATATTAGTATATGTTTCTATGTTTCGGTTTTTGCTTTTTTGCATTGTTGTTCTCTCTTGTTTTAGTTCAGCCTTTAACTAAAGGTGCTCTTTGGGGGTCAAACTTTCCAATCTGACTTCTCCCTAGTAAGAACATTGGTCTTGGCTGCCTCTTTCCTTTCCAAAATTGCCCATTGAAACCTGCAGAATACCAAGGATTGTCATTGCTTATCTCTTTAGACTCATGACTTCTTGCTTCTTTTTTAACTTTTGAAGGCTTCCTTATTTTCATGTCAGTTTAGCCACATGCTTGAAAGAGTTTTTTAATGAGGGAAGTTTCCAGATACTTTGAAAATAGAACTAACATTGAAGCCATACCAACAGAAGGGTGGTAGAAACTTGTAGCCTGAGTATAACCGGGCTGATTGTCAGCTAAAACAAAAATATTGGCATTCTTTATAGGATTCAAATAAGACCCAGAGCCTAAGAACACAATATTTAAAATTCCAAGAATACAATTCAAAATTACATGGTCTATGAAAAACCAAAAAAAAAATCTCAATTTACATGGGAAAAAGACAGTCAACAGACATCAATTCTAAAATGACACAGATGTTGGAATTGTTTGAGAAAGACTTTAATCAGCTATTATAAAATGTTCCAAAACGTAAGGACAATACACACACTCCTCTGGCTGAGGAGATCTGCTGGGTCCTGGTCTCTCCCCACTGCAGCGGGCAAGTGTGATGACTCAGGAGCTCAGCTTACAAAGCCCAGGACAAGATTCCCTGTAAGACCATTTTCAGTTCTAAAGATCAACAAACTAAATCTTAAAGGCATGAGAGTGGGAGGAATCATACTGTTCCTTTATGACATACAGCAGAGGCATTCCTGGAGAAGAAGGGAAAAGACCTCTCCACCACCATTCAACTGTTATAATTACTATATAAAAATGTCTATATACCTCAGAAGGAAAGAAGTTGAGATGAATTATAAAATGGAGTCTATATCAGTTAGGATATTTTCTACTGAAGTTAACAGAAGACTCCACTAGAAATGGCTAAAGAAATGGCAATTTGTTATTTCCTATAACAAGAAGGCAAAGGTGAATCAGCGACTAACTGAACTTGTCAAGGATCTGGGTGCTTCCTCCCTTCCTTGCTCTGCCATCCTCAGCAGGGCAAGTCTTATTTTTGGCAAGCAGGCAAGTCCTATGCTGTTGCAAGATGATTCAGTAATCTCTTGTGCAAAAAAATGATCACATCCAATGAAGAAGAGGAGCATTCCTTTCCATGTGGCCTTTCTGGGAAAGAAAAAAATGATTTTAAAGGAGAAGAAATTCCATGACTTCTACCATTTGCAATAAAAATGAGAACTGAAATCCAACTAAGCCCCCAGCTATCAACTAAATAGACGCTATAACTCCTATCTTTTTAAAGTCCTGTCTTTGTAAAGGGTATCAGTCAGGGTCCAGCAACAAACAGATGGCATACTCAAATTAGGATAATCTAAGAAGAGTTTCAAAGATACAGTTTTCCTTTATGAAACTGTATTTTAAAAGATATGAGCATAGGCCAGGCACGGTGGCTCACACATGTAATCCAAGTACTTTGGGAGGCTAAGGCAAGCAGATCACCAGGTCAAGAGATCAAGACCATCCTGGCCAGCATGGTGAAACCCCATCTCTACTAAAAATACAAAAATTAGCTTTGTGTGGTGGCGCATGCCTCTAGTCCCAGCTACTCAGGAGGCTGAGGCAGGAGAATTGCTTGAACCCAGGAGGCAGAGATTGCAGTGAGCCGAGATCGCACCACTGCACTCCAGCCTGGCGACAGAGCAAGAACCTGTCTCAAAAAAGGAAAAAAGATCCAAGCAGAGGGTTGGGAAAACACAGAATACAGTTTAATACTCCAGGGCTTCCACAATTTTCTCCATTCCCACCCACATTTGAAGAGAAGATAAAGAGAGGGAGGGAACATTGCTAGAACTGGAAGGAGAGAGTCATAGAGCAGGAGTCAGCAAACTTTTTCTGTAAAGGGCAAGAGAGTAAATATTTCAGTCTTTGCAGGCTTCGTTTCCCTCTCAACTGCTCAGCTCTGCCATGGTAACACAAAAGCAACTGTAGACAATATGTAAATATGTGAGTGTGGCTGTCTTCTCATCAAACTTTATTTACAGATATTATCATTTGAATTTTATACAATTTTCATTTAGCATGAAATAAAATTTATTTTTAAAAAAAATTTTCAACCACTTAAAAATGTATGTAGCTGACAGGCCATGCAAAAAATGGTGGGCTGAATTTGGCTCATGGGTCATGATTTATCCATCCCTCCCATCAAGAGGAGCTGTGAACGTCAGCCAAGGGAAGCAGCCACCTTTAGGGACACTGCAAGGGAGAAGCCACAGGAATAAATACACTGACCTCATTCTCTTCTCATTAAAAATTCCAACCAGAAGCCTAAGAATAAGCAAACCCATGAATGTGGTCTGTATAGGTTATCCTCCCAAGCAGAGAGCTGGATGGAGAAGGGTAGAGAGAGCATCTGGAGGGTTGAACAGGAGACACCTGGCACAGCACTTTCCATGTTGCCAGTTTACTATTCTCTATTTTCTTTAGTAGCTCATAAACTCATAGAAGAAAACAGCAAAAGGGTGTTTGTTGTGCTTTATTCTCTGGGGGCAATAAGGCAGAGACAGGAATAAGACTGTGTCCTATCCTGAAACCAGACAGGACAACTCCAAGGGACAAGATAGGATGACATCAGTTCACATGAGAAGTGGAAAACAAGTCAAACCCTTGGCATCCTGAGCAAAATAAAAAGGAGAAACAGGCACTGGATGGGGTCTCCCAGATGTTTTTGATGTTGAATAAGGTGGGGGGAAGCTACATGTGGCTCCTGTGTAAAATCCTTTCTTGATAACCCTTAAGAACCCAGGTACCATCCACCTCTCCTTTGAAGCTTTACAGAATTAGGGGCCTATTTTATAGCAGATTTTTGGCTACAATTTTGCTTAGTATATATCTTATTGTACTATATTTATTGGAAGTTTCTCGCTCGCAAGTGATAGAATAAAATTCAAATCAACTTAAGTCTTAAAATGGAAATTAAAGGAAGGATTCTGAGTTACAATCTAATGAAGAGTTGACTAGGCCAGGTTTAGTGGGGTCCATGCCTATAATCCTAGCACTTTGGGAAGCTGAGGCAGAAAGTTTCCTTGAGCCCAGGAGTTGGAGACCAACCTGGGCAACAAAGTGAGTCATTGTCTCTGGAAATAATTTTTTTTTTAATTTTCTGGGCATGGTAGTACACACCTGTAGTCCTGGCTACTCGAGAGACTGAGGTGGGAGGTTGAGCCAGTGAGATCAAGGCTGCAGTGAGCTAAGATTGCATCACTGCACTTGAGCCTGGGTGACAGAACAAGACCCTGTTTCAAAAAAGAAAAGAAAAGAAAAAAAAGTTGACTAATTAAGCCACTAGAATGGCAAGGAGTAGACAGCTCTCAAATTCCTGGAAACTAGGGGTATGCACACTACCACTTTCTGTCTCATCTGTAATTCTTTCTCTTTGTTAACATAATTTTCTCAGTGCAGAACAGCTTTCTCTCCAGGGAATAAAACCTGGATCCCCATTTTACATCATATAGCCAGAATTCTCAAGGAGAGGAATCTGGTCTCATTTGGATCGAGTGATCATTCCTAGACCAATCAAACATGTTTGAGTGGTAGCTGGGAGCTTATTAAAATATTATAAAATATCTCCTAATATTACAAAAGAAGGAAAGAAAATAGGGGTGACCTGTCTCATAGGCAACTGTTCCTTGTATTTCTGCAGGTGAGAACTTGAGGGCAGGACTATTCCTATTTTGTCTCCATATGACCCAGCACAGTGTCTTGCACGTGGCCCTCCATTAGTATTTTGGAACAAAAAAATTACTTTTGCTGGGGACATTTCCCTTACATCAGTGGAAACTTACATGCTCTGGAAAATACTTCAGAATTTTCATATTAGTTAAGATTATCTCATACCTCTTCTCCTATTTCTGAAACTTTTAAAATTTTATTAGTATAGTTGGCTATAATCACTGAAGCACAATTTTTAAAATAAAGCAAATTCTGGTAGCAAAATCTGGATCAAACCAAGACACACAAGGAGAAAAGCTACCATGTTGATTACCCTCCACTTTGAGTGTTCATGATTTAATTACCAGATGGCTCCCAAATGATAATTAAATCAGTTGGGTGGAGAAGTGCTGAACTGGGTTTATACCTATCCAAATCCTTTCACTTAACGTGACAAGTAGAAGTAAAACTAAGATAATACCCAAAAACCTCAACCAGTTTTTAAGTCTGTTGATTGGATACATACCTATCCAAATCCTTTCAGTTAACATGACAACTAGAAGTAAGACTGAGGGTCAGGTGTCCTGGCTCACTCCTATAATCCCAGCACTTCGGGAAGCTGAGGCAGGTGGCTCACCTGAGGTGAGGAGTTTGAGACCAGCTTGGCCAACATATAGTGAAACCCCATCTCTACTAAAAATACAAAAATTAGCTGGGCTACTGGTGCAAGCCTGTAGTCCCAGCTTCTTGGGAAGCTGTGACAGGAGAATCACTTGGATACGGGAGGTGGAGATTGCAGTAAGCTGAGATCACACCACTGCACTCCAGCCTAGGCAATAAAGTGAGAAAAAAAAATGTAAAACTAAGATAATACCCAAATACCTTAACCAGTTTCCAAGTTCAAACATATTTTCTCTGTAAGCACCTTTATGTCTGCTTCAGTGAATTTTGTCTCATTGGCCAGAATTCCTCTTTGGCCTCATCATGACCTTCAGTGCGTCAATTCTGATTCTATTTCTCACACATTGCCTCCTTCTCACTTAAATCGTCTTCTACCAAATGGAAGCCAGAGTCAGTCTTTTCCGTCTTTTCAGTGGGGACATCTTACATTCAAGAATCCCTTATATCCCTCCCTTTTCCATCCATAACAATTTCCCCGATTCCATTTCTACAGTATTTTACGCTAAGTGTCCAAGGACTGTCAGAGAAAATTATAAAATTGTTATGTACAAATATATACCAAATAGTTTGAATGTCTACTTTTATAAATTTTATTGCAGCTGGTTTTTTTTTCCTCACCAAAATTGTTACCTACTCTGGTTTTAAATCTTGTTCCCCCTCCCTACCCCAACAAATAATCTGATTAAGTGGATTTTAGTCATCCAGGATTAACTTCCTCTTTTTCCAATCTTAACTTTGAAACTGCACTTTCTCCAAGAATGATGTGCCTTTTAGTTTTACCAAAGACTACTGTTTTCTTCATAATTCTATCCCATTCTCCTAATCCAAGACTTTGTGTCTTAGCTCAGGCTGCCATAAAAAATGCAACGGACTGGATGGCTTACACTACAGAAATTTATGGTCTCACAATTCTGGAATCTGAAAGTCCAAGATCTAGGTACCTATAGCATTGGATTCCCTTGATGCTTCTCCCCTTGGCTTGCAGATGGCTTCCCTCTTGCTGTGACCTCACATGGTCTTCACTCTGTGTCTCTGCACACTGCTGCTGTTTCTGTATATCCTAATCTCCTCTTCTTGGACACCAGTCAGATTGGATAAGGGCCCACACCCAATGTCTTCATTTTAACTTAATCACTTCTTCAAAGGCCCAATCTCCAAATATAGTCACAGTCTGAGGCTCTGGAGGTTGGGGCCTCAGCATAGGAGAAAATGAAAAATTACTACTAAAATCTTCCATTCCTTCTGAAGGGATTAGCACCTATAAAAAAAAAAATCGGGACTTCTTCCAGGTCTTTGCTCTTTATTTAAGAGAAACTTTAAGCATATTAGTGGGTTTTGCATGTGAGCAAGTGGGCCAGAAACTGAGTTGTATTCATCTTCAACAAATATTTACTCAATGTCTATAATGTGATTTTGGGAATTGAGAGGGGAAAGACCAAAATTGTTCTTCAATAGTAGAGCTAAAACAATGCGGAGTTCTTGGAGGCAACTTGGAAGGGAAAGAATGAGGAAGATGAAACAGAGCCAACTTAGGGTGGGAAAGTTCAGGATGCTGCCTAGGCTGTGAGTGCTGATGATAACATCCCTAGTGGTAGAAGGGCCAGAAGCTCTTCCTGAGCAGCAGCAGCGAATTTTAATTTCTTTTCGTTCTTAAGATGTAAATGCTTCTGTATCTGCAAACTTTGGTTAAGACTACTGCATGCGTGGTATCAGCAATTGTTTAAACCAAGGAAAAATGCCAAAGTTCATGTCTGCATTGAGCCATTGTGGAGGGAATATAACCCCATCAGTGTGATGGAAGGTTTTCTTACATAGCATACATGCAGCAGAAGCAGAATTCTGGAATCAGTGGTAAGTACAAAAGCATAAGACACCTACGAATTACAAAAATTCTGAAGAAGGAATTGGGCATTTAAAAGTCTTATTAAAGGCCAGGTGCAGTGGCTCACATCTATAATCCCAGAACTTTGGAAGGCCAAGGCGGGTGGATCATGAGGTCAAGAGATTGAGACCATCCTGGCCAACATGGTGAAACTCCATCTCTACTAAAAATACAAAAATTAACTGGGTGTGGTGGCATGCACCTGTAGTGCCAGCTACTCAGGAGGCTGAGGCAGGAGAATCACTTGAACCTGGAAGGTGGAGGTTGCCGTGAGCCAAGATCATGCCACTGTACTCCAGCCTGGCAACAAAGCAAGATTCCATCTCAAAAAAAAAAAAAGTTTTATTAAAAAACATTTAAGTCGTGCAAAAAAATAAATGAATAAAAGGATAAATACAATAAATTGCCAGGTATACACACCAACGAGCATAAGAAACACACTATCAATATATTTGAAGCTCCCTTTGTTTCTCCACTATTGGTTCCCTCCCACTCCACTCTAGGTATAACCCTTATCTTCAGTTTGATATTTGTCACCCCAAAAGGCACTGGATGTCTTACAAATAGAAAAATGAAGTTCAGTTCAATCTTGTCTATGTCTAAGGCAATTCTGCCATGAGGGTTATGAATGCATAATTTGTGCATCCTCAATGCCAGGCAGCTACCTATATATAATATATGCAAATCAAATAATAAATACACATCAACACATTTACACACACACACACACACACACACACCCCTTTATGTAACATATTTATACATAAAATCATTGTAGTTATAAATATAATATAGGTAAATATCTTAAATATTTCAAGGTATTCAAGCTATCTCAGATTTATACAATTCTATTTCATTTTAACAACTAAACACAAATCAATACATTTATAAAAACAGTCTTCTTCAGACTTAAAAAATTTAAATATGTAATATACTCTGTGATTTCGCTGACAGCCACTAAACCAATTTTCTTCTCAGCACTAGGCACCCAATTACAACATTTAAAAGTTCAAATTAGAGCTGTGCGGGGAAGGGGCGTCCGCCAAAGGAAAACTAAGAAACAGAAAAAACTTCATCACCGGGCGGAGAGATCCAAGATGGCCGATTAACAATGGCCCAGGATTGTAGCTCCCAGTGAAAGCACAGAGAGCGAGTGGACGCCACAATTTCAGACTAATTTCTGTGGCTGACAAACTGGGAGATTCCTGGTGGAGGAGCCACACATGTCGCCAGCGCGACTCTTTTGGCCGGCGCAGCTGTTTTGCCAGCACCCCGGCGCGGCGCAGCGCTTCTCAGTGCGGAGTATACGTGACTGGGTGCCCTTTGAGTCAGGCTCGGCTGGTCCCATCCCCACAAGGAGAACAGCAATTGGAAGCGCTGAGGACTGAGAGTTTCACAGTAAGCACAGCTGAACCCGGGAAAGCCAAGCTCAGTGGGAAAGGGGCGTCCACCAAAGGAAAACTAAGAAACAGAAAAAACTTCATCACCAACAAGC
>CAUYLG010015890.1:0-102605 GCA_963573385.1 Cacajao melanocephalus
AGAGAGAAAGGTCGGGTTACCCACAAAGGGAAGCCCATCAGACTCACAGCAGATCTCTCAGCAGAAACCCTACAAGCCAGAAGAGAGTGGGGGCCAATATTCAACATCCTTAAAGAAAAGAACTTTCAACCCAGAATTTCAAAAAAAGCTTCATAAGTGAAGGAAAAATAAAATCCTTTATGAACAAGCAAGTACTCAGAGATTTCATCACCACCAGGCCTGCTTTACAAGAGCTCCTGAAAGAGGCACTAAACACAGAAACAACCAGTGCCAGCCACCCCAAAAACATACCAAATGGTAAAGAGCATCAACACAATGAAGAAACTGCTTCAACTAACGGGCAAAACAGCCAGCTAGTATCAAAACGGCAGGATCAAATTTACGCATAACAATATTAACCCTAAATGTAAATGGGCTAAATGCCCCAATCAAAAGACACAGACTGGCAAATTGGATAAAAAGCCAAAATCCATCTGTGTGCTGTATCCAGGAAATGCATCTCACATGCAAGGATACACATAGGCTCAAAATAAAGGGATGGAGGAAGATTTACCAAGCAAATGGAGAGCAGAAAACAGCAGGAGTTGCAATTCTCATCTCTGATAAAATAGACTTCAAACCAACAAAGATCAAAAGAGACAAAGAAGGACATTACATAATGGTAAAAGGATCAATGTGACCACATAATTGGAAGTAAATCACTCCTCAGCAATTGCATAGCATTTCACAGGTTTAAATAAAATATTGGTTGGCTATTTGTTTGTTATTTTCATCCCTTATTCCTTCCTGTCTCCATTGTTAAGCACAATTATAGGCATAAAAGAGATTTTTAATACCCATTTTTAGACTGCATTCTAGCCTGGGCAATAGAACAGGAATCCCGTTCTCTCTCCCTCTTTCTTTCTCTCTTTCATTCTTTTTTCTTTCTTTCTTTCACTCTTTCTTTCTTCTTTTCTCTCTTTTTCTTTCTTTCAAAAAAAATAAATAAATAATAAAAAAATAAAAATTTCAGAATATAAATGCATTTCAATTACTTTCAAGTTCAGGTACAAAACTCAAGCCAGAACAGAAAAATATCACCTCGGGTCAGTCTTGCTTCGCTGACTAGATAAAAATTGTGTGTAATGAGTACATTAACTCAACGATCTAGAAATTGCTAGCCTCAGTCTGTTGTGTGTACAGCATAATTTTTGTAAATGAAGGATAGTTTTAAAACCTTTGGAACTTTCTAACCTGATAAATTGGGATTTTTCTTTTCTTTTTTTTTTTTTTTTTTTTTGAGATAGGGTCTTGCTCTGCTGCCCAGGCTGGAGTGCAGTAGTACAATCCTAGCTCACTGCAGCCTTGATCTTCCAGCTCAAGCGATCCTCCTGCCTCAGCCTCCCAAGTAGCTGGGCCTACAGGAGTGCACCACCACACTGGTAATTTATTTTATTTTATTTTTGTAGAGACAGGGCTTCCCTAGGTTGCTTAGGCTGGTCTTGAACTCCTGGACTCAAGTGATCCTCCTGCCTAGGTCTCCCAAAGTGCTGGGATTTCAGGCATGAACCACTGCACCTGGCCTAACAAATTACTTTTTCTTACAATCTTACTTACACTGTGAATGTGTTTATTACCCACGTTCTTTTAATACATAGAACAGAGGAGATGTTCTCATTTCCTGCTTGTGAACAAATTCCCAATTAGCACTATGAAAACGACTGAGTTTTGTTGTAGGGGTCAACGAGTGCCCTAAAGGTCCCCAATTTGTGGTGGCATTTGACAATTCACAGACATGCCACCCCCGGGGCAGTTTCCAACAACTGAATCTTGCCATCAGCCTCTCAGCCCGGGTACTCCCACCCAATCACCTCACAAATCACAACCAGCGGTCTTCAGACCTATCCCTGGTGTTGGGGAGAGCAGAGGAGATAGAGTTTGTAATTTGAAATGGGACCCCATTTGAAAAGGTAGCCAATTCTTGTGTGACCATAAAAGAGAGCCTTAAAAACCACCGTTACCCCTCTTTACCATACAGCATGCACACGGTGCTGTGGGGAAGACAGTCACACGGACAAGGCTGAGTGAGGCCGTTTCCTACCATTCCACAGTTTAAGAACATCTGCACTGCAATTTTTTTTTTTAAATGAGACAGAGTCTTGCTCTGTTGCCCAGGCTGGAGTGCAGTGGTGTGAGCTCAGCTCACTGCAAACTCCGCCTCCCGGGTTCAAGCGATTCTTGTGCCTCAGCCTCCTGAGTAGCTGGGATTACAGATGCCCGTCACCACACCTGGCAACTTTTTGTATTTTTAGTAGAGATGGGGTTTTGCCAAGTTGGCCAGGCTGGCTTCGAACTTCTGACCTCAGGTGATCCACCCACCTTGGCCTCCCAAAGTGCTGGGATTACAGTCATGAACCACCACACCCAGCCTACACTGCAATTTTTTTTACCAGCTATTGTTATTATTACCATTATTATCATTAGAGACAGGGTCTCACTCTGTTGCCCAGGCTGGAGTGCAATGACTCAGTCATAGCTCACTGCAGCCTCCAACTCCTGGGCTCAAGTGATCCTCCCACCTCAGCCTACTAAGTCCTTAAGTAGCTGGGACTACAGGCACAAGCTACTGTGCCAGGCCAATTTTTAAATTTTATGCAGCGACAGGGTCTCACTATGTTCCCCAGGCTGATCTCGACATCCTGAGCTCAAGCGATTCTCCTGCCTCAGCCTTCCAAAATGCAGGAATTACAGGCACAAGCCACTGTGCTCAGTCCAACCAGCTATTATTACTATTTTTCCATTAGAAGGGAAAAAAAAAAAAAAAAGCAGTCAGAGGGATGTGGGTGGGTACGTTTCTTGGAATCTAGGCGATCAGAGGAAAAAAAGTCTGTTAAAAATGTTCTCAGTACAAAAGTTGGCAAAACAGCTCTCTTTTTTTAAACTGAACTTTGTAATAGGAGAAATACTCTCACAAGGACAGCATGTTTCTGAGTCAAGCTGAAGCAAAAGAAACTTTTTCCATCATGTCAGGAATGAAGCTGACGTTCAATTAAGAAAAAAAAAGGGCTAGAGGAAGGAATAAGAGGGGAAAAGGCACCAGAATTCAGACGGAGCTTTAAATTCCAGACAAGGCCAGTGTTGGGAGCCCGTAGGAAGCGCTCCTGGGAAAGGAGCCGGAGACCCGGCTGACTTCGCACTTGAGCTCCAGCCCCGTGGACATTTCCTGTTCTGCCTCTGGAAATTCAAGCCGAAAGTTACAAAACATCCTTTTCCCTGGAACCAAGTGCTTGGTTGGGAGACCATGCCCTCCCCTTCCTTCCTCGGAACTCCTCCCTGATCGCCCAGAAGCCTCCCCAGGAGAGATGCCAAATCAGTGGTAGCAGGTGGCACAGAAGGGAGAGGGGAGCCACCGTGCAGACTCCGCCGAAGAGGTAGGAAACGGGGACTGCACGTTCTGGAGGCCAGTTCACACTTACTGAGCAAACGGAGGTGCTCGTCCTTTAAGCCCAGGGCTGAGGTGTTGCCCTGGCTTGGGTGTGTGCCGGGTGGTGGGTGGACTGGCCAGGAATCTGGAATAAGGTCAAGCATTCCTTTTCCCTCTCTCTTTCCAAGTTGAACTTTAATTCTTGGATCTCTGGAAGCACATATTTTGTTTGGTGTGGGAGGTATTAAATGGCAGAATTCTAGCAAGGAAATATTGTGAATCCCTGATTTCGCACTTTTCTTTTCTTGGCTCTTCTTTTTTCTTTTATTTTCTCTTTTATTCCCCCTCCCCTCCCCTCCCATCCCCTTCCCTCTTCTGTTCTCTTTTCTTTCTGCCCCTGAATTGCCCTGGAGCAGTCATAAATACCTTTATCTGGGAGTAGATTTAGAGAGAAGTGAGAAGGGGACAGGGCTGGGAAAGGCCGATGAACTGGGCATGGCTGTTTCCCAGGACCCAGACCATACGTTCTTTTGGCCCAGAGGCTCTCTCCGTCCCTTCCTTCCACCCACTGCCATGGGGACAACTGCCTTGAGTTGTTTCTTTGGGTGCAGGGATGTGGCACAGACCCTGGTCAGGGCCCTAGAGCATCAGTGCCCTGTGTCTATGGACAGAACCCAGGTGCCATCTAAAACATTTCTCTCTGGGGCAGAGCTAACTGGTCCACCCAGGAGCCTGCGTGTGGCCCTTTGCTTTGTGAGGGATGGGCTCCCGACAGTCGGTCTCTGGAAGGCCAGCTTTGGCCATACACATGCTGACATTGGACCTGCTCAGAGAACTCAGCATGGCTTCTGCATGAGGAGTACTTGAAAATGTATGAAGGAGGCAAAAATGGAGCGCTTCAGGCTGGGCAAAGTGGCTCCTGCCTGTAATCCCAGCACAATGGGAGGCTGAGGCAGACAGATCACTGAGGTCAGGAGTTTGAGACCAGCCTGGCCAACATGGTGAAACCATGTCTCTACTAACACTACAAAAAATAGCCGGGTGTGGTGGCAGGTGCCTGTAATCCCAGCTACTCAGGAGGCTGAGGCAGAAGAACTGCTTGAATCCAAGAGTCGGAGGTTTCAGTGAGCCGAGATAGCGCCACTGCACTCCAGCCCAGGCAACAGAGCAAGACTCTGTCTCAGAAAAAAAAAAAAAAGGAGCATTTCAAGTGGCCTTTCTCTGAATTCCTGTGGCTTTTCCTGTCTGTACCACATATTCTGTTCATAGCTACATACTGCCTTGCACTGTTCTCTGACAGGCTAAATAATGATGGCGTGAATTGGACAGAATAGTCGTTATCTGCTAGTTGGTGATTCCAAGGTAGCAACTAATTCTTGAGCACTTACCGTGTGCCAGCTACCTCTCTAAGTGTGGTGGACATTACCACCCTCACCCCCATTAAACAGATGAGAACACTGAGGCTAGACACACAGCTAGTCAGTGGCAGAGGAGGTCTCTGAAATGAGACATTTTCAGTCTTGAGTGCATACTGCTGTGCTCTGAAACCAGGAAGACTGGACTTTGAATCTTGGTTCCAGCATTGTCTAACTGGATGACTTTGGACAAATTAAATGCCCTCAGCCTCAGTTTCCTCATCTGTACAATGGGATAATAATAACTCCACCTCATGGAGGTGCTGAGAGAGGTAAATTAATTTTAAAAGATTATTTTACTGAATCGGGTGAATAATACACGCATGCTCTTCCCCATCACAACAGCGAGTGATCCTTGAGCATCAGTGTCCTGCATTTATGGACAGAGCCCGGTTTAATTGTTGAGGGATCCCTTCCGACAGAAAGGCCCCAGGGTTCTGCAGGAGGTGGCGGTAGTGCCAGGTTAGGATGTGTGCCTTCCACAAGGCACATTGGAATTCACTTGCCCTGCCAGCCAGTGTGAGTCTGTGGCTAACAGCTCACGAGACTCAAAGCTCTGTAAAGGCAGAGTTCATGTCTGTTTTTTCTTTTCTTTTTTTTTCTTTTCTTTTCTTTTTTTTAATTCAGGGGTGGGCATTTTAGTTTTGAAACAAAAATGCCTCCTAAATTTTCCTAATTTTTCTGCCTACATTTATATATATATATATATATATATATATATATATATATATATACACATATATATATTTTTTATTGCACTTTAACTTTTTTTTTTTTTTTTTTGAGACAGGGTCTCGCTCTATTGCTCAAGTGGGAGTGCAGCAGCATGGTCATGGCTCACTGCAGTCTCGACCGCTCAGGCTCAGAGGATCCTCCTACCTCACCCTCCTGGGTAGCTGGGGCTGCAGGTGTACACCAACACACCCAGCAAATTTGTATATTTTTTTTAGAGATGGGGTTGTGCCATGTTGCCCAGGCTGGTCTCGAACTCCTAGGCTAAAGCCATCCTCCCACCTCAGCCTCCCAAAGTGCTGGGATTACAGGCATGAGCCACTGCACCCAGCTGAGTTCATATCTATTACATACATTTGTTTCTCTTAGAACATGGCTTCTGAACTTAGAAAAGTTGTGTGGCCAGGCACGGTGTAGCCAGGAACGGTCTTGTGTGGCTAGGCATGGTGGCTCACGCGTGTAATCCAGCACTTTGGGAAGCCGAGGCTGGCAGATCACTTGAGGTCAGGAGTTTGAGACCAGCCTGGAAAATATGGTAGAACCCTATCTCTACTAAAAATATAAAAATTAGCTGGGCATGGTGGCAGGCACCTGTAATCCCAGCTACTCAGAGGCTGAGGCAGGAGAATTACTTGAACCCAAGAGGTGGAGGTTGCAGTGAGCTGAGATCACGCCACTGCACTCCAGTCTGGGCAACAGAGTAAGACTCCGTCTCAAAAAAAAAAGAAAAGAAAAGAAAACATCTTGTGATTAAGGATATCTTTGCTCTTCGGAAGGGATGCAGGATGCAGGTCCCCTTTGTGGAGTTCAGCGGGGAGCCTGGGGGCACCAGGAGCCTCCTCTTCCCACTTCCAACAAAGTAGCTCTATCCTTACCAGACTTTTATGTCAAGGCTCAGTTAAAAGCATGCTTTTAAAACAATTTGCAGAACTGCTGAACTGCAACAAGCAGTGCTTTGCCTAGACTGAAAATGACTGCATATGGAACAAACTTGATTGATGGAGGATTTCTAGCTTGCCCCCGTCTCGGCTCTTACTCCGTCCTTTCATCCACCTCTTTTAATGATCGCCTTCTGCCCTGGGGAACCTGATGGAGGTGGGAGTGCCAACCAGGCTCAGCGAGTGAGCACGTCCATCTCAGGCACCTGACCTCGCGTGCAGGGACAGACAAGGGGCAGAGCCCCAGAGAGCTAATATTACAACCCGGTCTCTCTCTCCAAGTCTTTTCTGCATTTGTCTTTCTAATTGTGCTTATGGTTATGAACTGCGTGATCAATAATGGTAACAGCTAATTATTGATCTTCCCTAACAATAACAGATTACTTATTGAACCAGGCACGGAGGTGAGCACATTACACAGATGAGCTAGTGGAATCCTCGCAAAGCCCTATAAGGAAGCTTTCGGCGCAACCCCCACTCTGCTGTGTGGAGGGAAAAGGAAGGTCCATGAGTGACTGACTGGAGGGCACCCGCCAGTTAGTGGTGAAGGTGGGACTGGGGCCCCTCCCGCTGAGTCTGAGCCACACTGCCTTGAATATTTTTGCAGCCCTGTTTAACAGAAGTAAGAGGGATGTTGCTGTGAGTGTGGCTCCTTTGTATTTTGTTGAAGAATGCCCCTGAGAATAGGCTGGGAGGAGCAGGGTCACAGGGCTGGGACGGAATGTTCTCTGGGAAGGAAGACTGCTCCTGTGAATAAGTGGAGTTAGGATTCTTGTCCAAATTGCATCTCTGAGAAACATCACTTTTTCCCTAAGAGGTGGTATCGTTTTTGATTGTTTGTTTTATTTTTTAGATACAGGGTCTTGCTGTGTCGCCCAGGCTGGAGTGCAGTGGCACAATCCTAGCTCACTGCAGCCTCGACCTCCTGGGCTCAAGTGATCCTCCTGCTCAAGTGATCCTCCTTCCCAAGCCTCCCCAGGAGGTGGAACTACAGGCATGCACCACCACGCCTGGCTATTTTTAAAAAAATTGTTTAACTTTTTGTAGAGATGGGGTCTCCCTGTGTTGCCCAGGCTGGTCTTGAACTTCTGGGCTTGAGCGATCTTCCTGCCTCAGCTGCCCAAAATGCCAGGATTACAGGCACGAGCCACCGTGCCCTACCAAGGTGGTATAGTTCAATGGGAAAGTGCCAGGCTCTGTGGCCAGACTGTCTGGGTTCACATCTCAGCTCTGCCACATTTTAGTTTGGTCATCTTGGGCAAATTACACAAACCTGTATGCCTTAGTTTCTTCAAAATGATCTCCTCTGGAGAAGGATAATAATAACAGTACCTATTTCTCAAAGATATCACGAAGATAAAATGACTTAATCCACATGAAGCATTTAGAGTTGCATCTGGCATATAGTAAACACTCAATAAATATGTTATATGTAACGGAGGTTGTTGTGTTAACCAAAGGAAAAGTAGTTTAGGGGCAGCTGGAAATAAGAAGTAACTGGTGTTTGAAACTATAAAATGGACACCAACAAATGCAATGTAATTTCAATTTGAGCTGGGGAGAGGAGGATTGTACTTGGACTCCAGCTAGGAAGGACCCTGAGAGACAGCCTAGGAACTTCAGGGAAGAGCTTAGCTGTTCTCCCAGAGATAAAACTGAAAAACAAACAAAAACAAACAAACAAAAAGCTAGTCTTCAGGGTTGGCATTGCCAAATTATATTTTTGCATTAAATGAAGTACGTGTAGGCCGGGCGTGGTGGCTCATGTCTGTAATTCCAGCACTTTGGGAGGCAGGTAAATCACTTGAGGTTAGGAGTTTGAGACTAGCCTGGTCAACATGGTGAAACCCCATCTCTACTAAAAATACAAAAATTAGCTGGGTGTGGTGGCAGGCGCCTATAATCTCAGCTGCTCCAGAGGCTGAGGCAGGAGAATCACTCAAGCCCGGGAGGTGGAGGTTGCAGTGAGCCGAGATTGCACCACTGTACTCCAGCCTGGGTGACAAAGTGAGACTCTGCCTCAAAACAACAACAACCAAAAAGAAAGTGAAAACAGTATAAGTGTAATTTATTTACCTTTGTAGTTGTGGAAATGAGTACCGCCTCTGACCTAATGTTATATAAAGAAAAAATATGCTTTTTTCAATGAGTTAACGCCATTGGATGAGCCACTTGTATTTTTGGAAGGATGACTTTAGGATTTCAAACTGAGATGTGAAATTTAAGAGCTAAATGTAGCTGATTAAAAAAAAAATAAAACAGAAAGGAGATTATGACTTACAAAAGAATTCTGTGGCTTTTTCAAAGAACAAATTTGTGAGCTCAGCTTGAGTCTGGATTACATGTATAATGATCTTGAAACTAGTTTGCCACCTTTGACTGGAAGCAAAAGTAGATGAGAAATAAATCAATGGCTGACATTGACTGAGCACTCACCAGGAGCCAGGCATTGTGCTAAATCCTTCCTGTGCGTCACCTCACATGTTTAATCCTCACGCCGCCTGTCAGGTGAATACTATTATTATCCCCAGTTTGCAAATAAGGATAGCAAGGTTTAGAGAAGGAGGTAATATGTACAAAAGCAGACAGCTGGGAAGCGCTGGAGTTGGCATTCTAATTTAGGACTATCTAATTTGGGTGTGGGTGCTTGAACCTGACATTATAGTTCTAATAAATCTGATCATTTCTGACTTAAGCCATTTGTGTTTGTTAGAAGCTGATGGATGGAGCCATGACTCTTGCAGCATGGGCACAGCGCTAGTCTGGGCAAAACACGCTTAGGCATTTTGGAGAGCAGAGTTTGGAAGATTCAGAGGGCACTGGGCAGGAGATGCATGGCATAAGTGCGTCTGAGCAAGGAAACGGTGCAGGCAGCTGCAGGTGTAGGTAAAATTCTGAAGCAAGTTGCCTTCTTCACCTTTCTCTGTGCGCTCCCAGAGGCCTCCCCACTCATCCCAGGGCACTCAAGATATTGGGGACATCTTTTTCTTTTTTCCAGGGATCTCAGTCACGCTCTAACAAGACAGAGACGATCCCAGCTGTGGACTCCCACCAAGCCCCACTCTGCAATAAATACCCTCCGTCTCTCATATCCAGGATTGATCCTCTTATTTATTTATTTATTTGGTCCATCAGAACTCCCTCTAATCAGCACTTGATGTTTAGGAAACTACTTGAAAGTAATTAACAAATGAATTCATACACTGGTGCGGCTCTCTTGGGGGACTTCTAGGCTTCAGTGCGACAGTGATTAGGGGAGATGTACTTAGGGCAGGGAGACTCCCAAGAAACCCCTGGCCACATGCCACTGTGATTATCTGTCCCCTGGTGGGAAAGGCACTCTCCTTTCTAATGGTCTGAGGTCCGGACTGCAGGCTTTTGCCATCTTCCTTTATAGAAAGGCTGCTTACCTGAATTTTCAGAACAATTCATAGCACCAGCCCAACAGGGGCAGCGCCTGGCAGCAGTGGGAAGCGGATGTGACGCTCTTCCTGGGTGCCCAGAGCCCCCTCCCCTTGTCCTTCCTTCCTCACCTCCAGGAAAGCCTCAAGACTCTTAATTCACTGGACAACCTTAAAACACCCACTGCCCAAGTGTGGGCGTGTTTATAAGAAGAATCCAATTATTTTGCTGGAAACAAGAGGACAATGGAATTTAGGAATCAGCAGTTCTGGGAGAGTTTTTTAAAACGTTGGAATACGGATCCCCCTTAGACGTCCCTGCCCCAAATAATGCACTGTAAACCATTCTCATTCATGGTCCATCTCATTGTGCAGGGTCCTAGTTTAATAAGTAAGGGGAATTGGGGAAAGGAAGGAAAAGCCGTTGCTCATCCCAGGCCACCAAAGATACTGGGGATGGCAGAGAGGGGAGAGCTTCACATCTTCTCACTTTCAGTCTCCTAGAGGCAACGCAGATACCTTCTTTAGCCTCAGCTTTTTTTTTTTTTTTTTTTTTTTTGAGGCAGAGTCTCGCACTTGTCACCCAGGCTGGAGTGCAGTGGTGCGATCTCAGCTCACTGCAACCTCCGCCTCACAGGTTCAAGCAATTTTGCCTCAGCCTCCCGAGTAGCTGGGATTACAGGAGCCCGCCACCATGCATGGCTTAGTTTTGTAGTTTTGCTAGAGACGGGGTTTCACCATGTTGGCCAGGCTGGTCTTGAACTTCTGACCTCAGGGGATCTGCCCTCCTCAGCCTTCCAAAGTGCTGAGATTACAGGCGTGAGCCAGGGCGCCCGGCCATCAGCCTGTATTTTTAAAAGGAGGTCCCAGACAGATACAAGCAGAAAGGAGGAGCTGAAAAAGCAAACACAATACAGAACAAAATGCCCCATGGTGGCAGGGAGAGCTTGGTATGTTCATTGATCACCAAGGGACCCTCCTGGCCCTTGGAACTGTCCATGGCTTGACTTTCTGGCTAATCATCACCATCTGCGTGGCTCTGGCAGCGAGGCTTTGCTTGGCCTGCCGGGCCTGGCAGTCGAGTTGCTGGCCAGCCTAAGGGCTGCACCAGCCGTAGCTGGCTGTGAGGCCCCCTCGAGTTTCCTTCAGGAACAAGCAGGGGTGCCTGTGGCCGGCTGACACAGCCTGTCGGGGAGTGGCTTGCCCTATGCCTGTCTCTTGTCTCTCGTAGTTGGCTCTCCAGGGCTGGTCTGGTTTTCAGAGTCTCATGTTTCCTTTCCAGCACGCCTGTGTGTGCCTGCATACCATGTGAGAACACAGCCTGCTCTCTTCCTTGGAGTGGCTGGATTTCCAGCAGGCACCACACATACTTGTTCAGATGCAAGGATACGTCACGGAAAAGGGAGGCCTGGATAGATGTATCTTAGTCCATACACAGTTGTCAGGACCTGAGGCACACATCAGCGGAGCCTGGGAAAAAGCATGAGACCTGCTTCTAGAATCATGAGCACCAGAGGTGAAGTGGATCTTACTCCCTACTGGAAATCCTTCATTTCACAGCTTTGCAAAATGAGGCTCAGAGAGGTGGGGAGTTGGTCAGGGTCACAGAGCAAGGTCCAGGGGTCCTTTTTTTTATTTTTATTTTTTGAGACATAATCTTGCTCTGTCACTAGGCTGGAGTACAGTGGTGCAATCTCAGCTCACTGCAACCTCTGCCTCCATGGTTCAAGCCATTCTCCTGCCTCAGCCTCCCGAGTAGCTGGGACTACAGGCGTGTGCCACCACACCCGGCTAATTTTTGTATTTTTAGTAGAGACAAGATTTCACCATGTTGGCCAGGCTGGTTTCGAACTCCTGACCTCAGGTGATCTACCTGCCTTGGCCTCCCAAAGTGCTGGGATTATAGGTATGAGCCACCGTGCCCAACCATCCTTCTATTTTTTGAAACCAAATTGATTGTGTGGAGGGTCTTGAGAGAGCTAAAGTTACACTGGTTCTGGATTTTTCCATTCGGCCTTAGAAATCACTCTCCACCTTTTCCCACCCATACTGTGCCTGGGAGGCTGGCCGGACTGGGGCCCTATATCTTCCAGGCAGATTTAGCCAGAAGGGCACCTTCAGGTAGATTCAGAGGGAGAGGAGTGTGCCATGGAAAATTTAATCCACTGGTTCCTTTCACACTGCTGCCAAGGGCGGGCTGGTGGCGTCCCCTGACTGAAGGCGACGATTCCTGTCAGCAACCGGCCCCCTGCACTCAGCTCTCTCCCCTGACCCTTCAGGCCTAAGGCAGTGACAGCATCTCCCACACTAGGGAGCTGTCTCCTGGGCACCGCTGTCTCCTGTGAGTAATAAAGGGACCATTTACAAAGGTTGGACCCTCCTCAGCCATTTTTAAATGGTCCCTTTATTAAGCCCTCAAGTCAAAGTGTTACCTGCTGGGATCCTGACTGATAGGATGGATCCTGAGCCACTGGACAAGTGGCTTTTTTATTAGCATAAAGGAGAAAATTGGTAGGAAAGGAAGATGTTCCTGAAGTTTAGGAAGAGGGTGTGTCAGTTTCCTGTGGCTGCTGTAATGAATGACCACGAACTTGGTAGCGCAAAACAGAACAAAACCAGAAATGCATTCTCTCCCAGTTCTGGAAACCAGAAGTCCAAAATCAGCATCCCTGGGGGCTGGCAGGGGTTGACCAGGCGGTACTCCCTCCAGCAGCTCCAGGAGATCATCTGGTCTTTGTCCCTTGCCTCTTTTGGTGTCTGGAGGCTGCCAGCATTCCTTGGCTTGTGGCCATATCCCTTTGATATTGACCTCCGTGGTGATATTGTGTGTATGAAATCTTCCTTTGCTTCTATTGTATAACGATGCTTAGGGTTGTATGTAAGGCCCACCCAGTTGATTCAGGATAGTCTCCCCCTCTCAGAAATCCTTAATTTCATCACATTAGCAAATATAGTAAGATATTTAAACATTAGCAAATACAGTAAGATATTTACAAATAATATAACATTGTTCCAGATAAAATAACCTGGCTGGGCACTGTGGCTCATGCCTGTGCGGTGGCTCCCAGTGCTTTGGGAGGCTGAAGCAGGAGGATTGCTTGAGTCTAGGAGTGCGAGACTAGCCTGGGCAACACAGTGAGACCCATGTCTCTACAAAAAAATAAAAAAAATTTAGCCAGGCATGGTGGCACATGCCTGTAGTCCCAGCTAGTTGGGAGGCTGAGGTGAGAGGATTGCCTGAGCTCAGGAGGTCGAGGCTGCAGTGAGCTATGATTGTACCACTGAACTCCAGCCTGGGCAACAGAGCGCAACTCTGTCTCCAAAATAAAATAAAAGAATAAGATAATGGTAACCTTTACAGTTTCAAGGGATTAGGACCTGATAAATTTGAGGTCGTTATTCAGCCTCCTTCAGAGGATGACAGGGGCACACCAGAGTTCCTTCAGTATACTTCTACTGGCACACATTTATGGATACCCTTATGCTTGACAAGAGTAGAGAGCAATCTCTGTGGGGAGACACATTTCTGAGGATTCTGTTCAGCTCCAAACTCTCTAATTCTCTTCTCTTTGTGGCTGGCAGCCAGATATCATTGTGACTGTCCCATTCTGAAGCCAGCTGATTTGTCACCAGGCAAGGCACTCAGAGAAGACAAAGTAGTGGGCTGTGATGGGGACACAAAAATTGTGGAAGGGCCTGACATAGGGACATTTGGGGTGCAGAAGTCATTTGACTCAAGGGTTGGATCCTAGAGCACAAAAATTGGGAGGCCCTCAGGAATGACCTAGCTCTGTCACCTCCTTTACTAGGCGGGGAAAATGAGTCCCCAAGTGGGAATTTCCTTACCCGCAGCTGGTCAGCGACAAGACCTGGACCTGGACTAAAACAGAAGTCTTGATACTCAATCTAAGGACTTCTTCACCCTGCTTCCCTATCACACCTTCTCACCAACTGGCCTCCTCCCCCGCAGTCTACGAGAATTCTTTGTAGGAATTCTACGCCCAGTAGTTTCAGTTACGGAAAGGCAGTGGGAATGTACTCGATGTCAAGTCTCTGATGCAGCATGAAAGAGAAAACAACACTGGGGATGGTGGCTTTGCTCAGTGCCACTCGCAGTGCCAGTCCTCGACGAGATCAGGACACTGGGCTGGAACGGAAAGCCACATGCAGCTTCCTTCATGGAGAAAGTCTTGCTGTGGAGGTCGGACAGGGGAGCAGCAGTGCTTAGTGAGGCAGCTGGCTTACCTTCGCCACAAGCTCCTCATCTCAGCACAGGCCAGTGTGATGGTCCCTGGCTGGAGAACACCAGGAAGAGCATTGCCTCACTGCTGCTTGAGCAAACCCACCCTGCAAATAAGGCATAGAGATAGAAGAATACACCACAGAAAACAACAGTCCCTCTGTCCAGATGCCACCTAGACGTTACAGCTCAGATTGGGAGCCATTCTCTTTTTTTTGAGACAGAATTTCACTTTTGTTGCCTAGACTGGAGTACAATGGTGCAATCTCAGCTCACCGCAACTTCTGCCTCCCCGGTTCAAGCGATTCTCCTGCCTCAGCTTCCCGAGTAGCTGGGATTACAAGCATGCACCACCATGCCCAACTAATTTTGTAGTTTTAGTAGAGACGGGGTTTCTCCGTGTTGGTCAGGCTGGTCTCAAACTCTCGACCTGAGGTATCTGCTCACCTTGACCTCCCAATGCACTGGGATTACAAGCGTGAGCCACCACATCCAGCCTGGATCCTTCTCCAGAAGACAGAAAGCAGGATTAGGCGGTAGCGCCTTCAGGCTGTGATACAGGAGAAACAAAGTCTCTGTCTGCCCCCTGGGGAGCACCATAGCAAAGCCTAGCGGTCAGAGGAGTCCCCTGTTGGGGAGCAGTGGCCAGGACTTTATCCTACTGCCTTGCTGAGTCATTGTCTGGGGGCTGCCAGAGAAGACTGATTTCAGCTCGAGAGAAGAGACAGACCCAGAAGACACTAACAGCTGGAGGCTCTCAGCTAACCACGTTCCTTGAAGCTGGGTTGCTAAGTCCTTTCTTGGAGTGAGATCTGAGTACTGTAACTATAGGTTTGCCAGAAATACCTCTGAGGAATCCAAGCAGGGGTTGGCTGACCACTGGTCAGGAATCTTGAGCAGAGGATTCCTCCATCAGGTGGGATTTGGGACCAGATGATCCCATTGCCCGGCCGCCTTCAGCCTGCTTCAATCCAGGTGATCCAGGCATTCCATTCCACACATTTAGCCCACTTTGCTCAAGCTTCTGCTTCCCTTTTTGCATTAATTATCTTATGCCCTGCTGTGTCCTAGAGGTAGGCTCAGAACACCTCCTTTTTCCCAGGGACCATTCCTGGAGGGGCAGAGAAGCCAGAAGACAAAGTCTAGGGCTGCCCACACCTTTTTTTTTTTTTTATTGGAATCTCGCTCTGTCACTAAGGCTGGAGTACAGTGGCGCAATCTCAGTTCACTGCAACCTCTGCCTCCTTGAGTCAAGCAATTCTCCTACTTCAGCCTTGCGAGAAGCTGGAATTACAGGTGAGCACCACCATGTCCCACTAATTTTGTATTTTCAGTACAGATGGGGTTTCACCATACTGGCCAGGCTGGTCTCGAACTCCTGACCTCAGGTGATCAGCCCGCCTTGGCCCCCCACCTTTTTAGATCCCAAATGCTCAAGAAAGCGGTTACAGCACCCAAAGCAGTATAGATCAGGAGTTGAACGTGCATAAAACTTTGTGACTGTGGGCAAAAAAATGGAAATATTTCAAGCTAAGACTTCAAAAACCAAATCTTTGTCTGAAATGTCTCCTCCCTGTGGAACGTGCAGAAAGCAAAACAACAGCACTCCCTTCTGATCTAGGCATATACCACGCCTGGCCAGGCACTATCCTTTTAGTTCCTGCCATCTTAACTTTCATTCTCATGGGTGCTCCTGGATTTCCAGCTGCAGGCGCAGTCATTTTAGTGCAATTCTGGTCGTTCTCTGCAGGAAGATGGAAAACTTTCAGACCTCCTGAAGAAAGCACAGCTCTGATGTTTTGTTCTGCCTGTGCTTATTCTTCCTGTATTTAACCTGCTGAAGGCTAAAAGCCGGTTGTGTTTTGTTGTACCTTGGCAGCTCTCTCTGGCTCGCAAGTATCCTAAGGTCACTATGTGGCCTCTAAGGACAGTCTTGATTCTAAGCCAAAAGAACCTTTTCTTTTACTTTGTCTGTTTTCAGAGATTTCCTTTGGATGTTTGCTTCTGTTCTGCAGCATTTTCAGGCTCCCTAGACCTTGACTGTTTTGCTCAGCCAGAGAATAGTAGCATTTTTTAAAATATTCATGCTGCTTCTTTTTTTCTTGAGGTGGAGTCACTCCCTTTCACCCAGGCTGGAGTGCAGTGGCATGATCTCTGCTCACTACAACCTCCACCTCCCAGATGCAAGCAATTCTCCTGCATCAGCCTCCCAAGTATGTAGGATTATAGGCGCCCACCACCATGCCAAGCTAATTTTTTTATATTTTTAGTAGAGATGGGGGTTTTACCATGTTGGCCAGGTTGGTCTCAAACTCCTGACCTCAGGTGATCCAGCCGCCTCTGGCTCCCAAGTGCTGGAATTACAGGCCTGAGCCACCATGCCTGGCCCATGCTGTTAGTTTTACACAGTGAACAATCCATACTAAATTGTAATTTTTGTATTTTTACTAGAGACAGGGTCTCACCGTGTTGCCCAGGAGGCAAGGGTTTTATTTCTTGTTTTCTGGTAGGGTTTTTTTCTGTTTGTTTTTGTTTTTGAAATGGAGTCTTGCTCTGTTGCCCAGGCTGGAGTGCAGTGACACAGTCTTGGCTCACTGCAGCCTCTGCCTCCCAGGTTCAAGCTATTCTCCTGCCTCAACCTCCCGAGTAGCTGGGACTACAGGCACACGCCACCATGCCCAGCTAATTTTTGTAGTTTTAGTAGAGACAGGGTTTCACCATATTGGTCATGCTGGTCTTTAACTCCTGATCTCAGGTGATCCACCCTCCTCGGCCTCTCAGAGTGCTGGGATTACAGGCGAGAGCCATCACGCCCAACCTTGTTTTCTGTTCTTGTTTTTGTTTTTTTTTTGAGACAAGGTCTCACTCTGTCACACAGGCTGGAGTGAAGTGGTGCGATCACAGCTTACTGCAGCCTTAAACTCCTGGGCTCAAGCAATCCTCTTGCCTCAGCCAGAGTGCACAGCTAATTTTAAAATATTTTTTGTAGACATAGGGTCTTGCTATGTTGCCCAGGCTGATCTTAAACTCCTGGCTTCAAGCAATCCTCCCCACTTGGCCTCCCAAACTGCTAGGATTACAGGTTTAAGCTCTCGTGCCCAGTCGGCAAGGGTTTTAAAGTGTTATGTTATTTCATAGTTTTTTTTTAAAGAGGTTTTATAGCTATCTACAATGAAGTTTAAAAATTAAGAATAAAAAAGCTTGTTTTTGATGAATCAAAATATCAGCTCAGAAATGGGACATTTCATCAGAGAAACAGATACAATAAAGAAGAGCCAAGCCAGGCGCGGTGGCTCACGTCTGTAATCCCAACTCTTTGGGAGGCTGAGGTCAGGAGTTCGAGACCAGCCTGACCAATATGGTGAAACCTGGTCTTTAAAAAAAAAAGAAAAAAAGAAGAGCTAAATGGAAAGCTGCCTTTTTTGGTTGCTCTCTTTCTGCTTTCAAAGTTTATATCAGTTTGACAGAGATGTGCCTTGGAGTGGACTTCTTCACGTTTATTCTACTTGGCGTTTGTCTAATATCTTGTATCTGCAAATCTCTGACTTTTATTACAGCTGGGAAGTGTTTGGTTATTATTTCTTTAAATATTTTTTCTACTTGATTTTCTTCTCTCCTGAGATTTCAATTACATGTATGTATGATTGTTTGATACTGTCGAACAAGTCTCTGAGATTGTGTCCATTATGTTTTAAATCTTTTTCCTCTCTGTTACTCATTATGAGTAATTTTGATTGATCTATCTGAACATTTACTCTTTCCTTTAACATGTCCACTTGGCTGTTAACTCCATCTGGTAAATTTTTTATTTAAGAACTCATACTTGTCAGCTGTAGAATTTACATGAAGAAGTACATTATCAACTGTAAATGGGCTGTGAAAACGTAAGGTTGAATTTTGTAATTTATAAATCAACTATCAAACATAATGCAGAATAGCTATAAAGCATCAGGAAAATTAAAATAGAATACATCTTAAAATATTAAATAATTTTTAAAGGCAGGAATTAAGAAATGAAGAAACAAATGTCAGAGGAGACAAACAGAAAACAAAATAAAACAAAAATGATAGACTCATACCCAGCCGTTTCAAGAATTACGTTAAATATTTATGAGCTAAACACTCCAGTTAAAAGATAGAGATTAATAATTGTTTTTAAATGAATGCAAAAACAAGTATCACATCTCACCAAAGAAGATACACAGATGCCAAAAAAATCCAAAAGATATTTAATAGTATATGTTATTAAGTAATTGCAAACTAAAACAACAATGAGATACCACTACACATCTGCTAGAATAGCCAAAATTCAAAATGCTAATACCATGGAATGCTGGTAAGGATGTGGAAAAACAGGAACTGTCATTCATTGTTGATGGGAATGCAAAATGGTTTGGCCACTTTGAAAGACAGTTTTGACAGTTTTTTGCAAAACTAAACATGCTTTTACCATATGATTCAACAATCTTACTGCTGGGTATTTACCCAAATGAGCTGAAAACTTATGTCCACACGAAACCCTGCACATGGATGTTTATATTAACTTTATTCGTAATTGCCAAAAGCTGGAAGCAATCAAGATGTCCTTCAGTAGTCAAATGGATAAACTGTGATACATCCAGGAAATGGAATATTATTCAGTGTTAAAAAGAAATGAGCTGTCAAACCATGAAGACATGGAGGAATGTTAAATGCATATTACCTAAGTGAAAAAAAGCCAGTTTGAAAGGGCTGTGTACTGGATAGATCTAACTATGTGACATTCTGGAAAAGGCAAAACTATGAACACAATAAAAAGATCAGTAGTTGCCAAGGGCTGGGTGGAGGAAGGGATGAATAGATGGAACATAGAAGATTTTTTAAGGAGTGAAACTATTCTATATGATACAGTCATGGCGGTTACATGTACACAAATATATCAGACATTTGTCAAAACTCATACAATGTATAATACCAACAGCAAACTCGAATGTAAACTATGGACTTTAGATAATGATACATCAGTGTAGGTTCATTGATTGTAACAAATGTACCACTCTGGTGTGGGATGTTGATAGTGGGGAGGCCGTATGTGTAGGCTTAGGGGGTATGTGGGAACTCTTTGTACTTTCATCTCAGTTTAGCTGTGAATCTAAAACTCCTCTAAAAAATAAAATCCATTTTTAAAAAACCGAAATATAAACTATGTACAAAGACGTACTTTAAATATAAAGACAGAAGGAAACCAAATATAGATGGATAGAAAAAGATATATCACGTAAATAGTAAGCACAAGAAAGCTGGAGTGGCCACATTAGTATCAGATAAAAATAGATTTCTAAAAAAATAGATGAAGAAAGGCACTTAAGAAGGATAAAAGGAATAATTGATCAAGATGACATAAAAATTACAAATTTGTCTGTGCCCATAATAGCTTCAAATTACATAAGGCAAAACCTGATAGAATGAAAGGAAGAAATAGGCAATTAAAATAGGAAATTTTAGTGTCTCTCGGAAGTTGATAGAGTAACCAACAAAAAAAATCAACAAAGACAGAAAATCTGGACGTTATCAATCACTTTGACCTAATTCATATTTTTAGAACACTTCACTCAACAACAGCAAAATGCACATTCTTTTCAAGGGCACATGACATTCTTACCAAAATAGACCATATTCTGGGCCATAAAAAA
Source organism: Cacajao melanocephalus (assembly GCA_963573385.1). Lineage (NCBI taxonomy): Eukaryota > Metazoa > Chordata > Mammalia > Primates > Pitheciidae > Cacajao > Cacajao melanocephalus. Next base: position 19,802 of record CAUYLG010015890.1, read on the forward strand.
GTTTTAATAAATATTAAAAAGGTTGAAATCAAATAGTTTGTTCTCTGACCATAATGAAATTAAATTAGAAACCAAGAACAATAGGATAACTAGGAAAACCCCAAACATTTGGAAACTTAAACAACACACTTCTTGTTGAGCTGAAGACTAAATCGCAAGAGAGATTGAAAACATTTTGCACTAATGATAATACAAATGCATGTATCAAAATTTGTGCAGTGTTGCTAACATAGCCCTTAGAGGGAAATGTATAGTTTTGAAAGCCTGTAAGAAAGGAGGAAAGGTCTTAAATCAATGATCTTAATTTTCACCATTAAAACATAGACAAAAAGAGCAAATTAAACTCAAAGCAAGAAGAAGGAAAGAAATAAGAAAGATAATAACAGAAATCAATGAATTAGAGAACAGAAAAAAAAGATAAAAAATCATTAAAACAAAAAAGTGATCCTTTGAAAAAACTAATAAAATTGATAAATCTCAAGCCTGACTGGCAAAGAAAAGAAATGAACAATATCAAGAATAAAAGAGGGATGTTATTACTTTGTATTAAAAGAATAACAATTCTCTATTGTTATGAACAACTTTATGACATTAAATGTGTCACAGAGGAAATGGACACATTCTGGGAAAGACATAAATTAAAATTTGATCAAAGATGAAATAGAAAGCTTGAACAGCCCTGTGTCAATTAAAGATACTGAATTTATACTTAAAAACTTTCTGACAGAATTTTGGGTTCAGATGTTTTACTGGTGAATTCTAATAAACATTTATGAAAAAAATAATACCAATCCTACAAAAACTGTTTAAGAAAATAAAGGAGGAGGCATGATTTTGTGATGCCAGTATTATTCTAATTCTACAGCCAGATGAAGAAATCCTAAGAAAAAAAACTACAGTCTAATATCCTTCATGAATATAAATGCAAAAATCCTTGATAAAATATTAGCAAACCAGAGCCAGCAGCATATAAAAAAGGTTATACACTGTGATCAAATGGCAATGCAAAGTTGTTTTAACAGCTGACAGTTCATCAATGTAATCCAACAAATTAATTCGATAAAGACAAAAACACAGACACAGTGGTGCAATTTGGTTAACATAGCACTTAGAGAGAAATTTATAGTTTTGAAAGCCTATAAGAAGCGGGTAAAAGGTCTTGTAGTCCTCGCTACTTGGGAGGCTGAGGCAGGAGGATCACTGGAGACCAGGAGTTCAAGGCTGTAGTGAACTGTCATTGCACCTGTGAATAGCAACTGCACTCCAGCCTGGGCAACATAGCAAGATCCTATCTCTTAAAGAAAAAAAAAGGAAGAAGATGAAAACAATATAATAAGTTCAATAGGGGCAGCAATAACATTTGTCAAAATTCAATACCTTTTTATCATTAAAAAACACTTTCAGCAAATTAGGAATAAATTAAAACTTCCTCATCCTGATTAAGGGCATCTACAAAATCTGTCAGCTAACATCCTACTACAGTGTGAAAAATCAATGCTCTGTTCCTAAGATCAGGTAGAGGGCAAGGATGTTGGCTCTCACCATTTTTATCTAACTTAAATTGTATAGGAGCGTCTAGTCAGTGCAACAAAGCAAGGGAAAAATAAGGTATACATATTAGAAAGGAATAAGTAAAATTGTCCTTATGTACAAGTGACATTGTATAGAAAACCCTAAGAAACCCACAAAAAAGCTATTAGAGGTCATAAGTAAATTTAGCAAGGTTGCAGGATACGATATACAAAAATCAATTCTATCTCACTTACTAGCAACTAACATTTAGAAAGTTAAATTATAAGATACTTTGTTTACAATGGCATAAACTACATAGCAAAAGACATGTATGACCTGTAGGCTGAAAACTATAAAACATGATAGGAAATTAAAGAAGGTCTACATAAATGAAGAGCTATACCATGTTCATGGGTTGAAAGTCTCCATATTGTTAAGCTAGCAATCCTTTTTGAATTATTCAATAAATTCAATTCAATTCACATGAAAATCCTAACAGTTTTTTTTTTGAAAAAAATTTACAAAAGCATTTTAAATTTTATATGGAAAGTCAAAGGACCTAGAATAGCCACATCATTTTGAAAGAAGAGAACGATATTGGAACACATAAACTACCTGATTTCAAGAACAACGTGACTCTGAAGGAATGAACCAATTTTATTCTTTGATCTATAAATTGGCATTTAAATAATTTCCAAATGAGGAGAGATGGGTAGCTCTGAGATAAGCATGTGACTTCCCAAGGTGGCTAGTTTGAAGGGTAATTCTCCTTTGGCATGATTGCTAGGGGAAAAAAAAAATCCATGTTGACCATAACGTTTGTAATCAAGACAACTGCATTTAAATATTGGATACGTCATTTAGCTCTCTAAAACTGACTTTCTTGATCTTAAAATGAGATATGCAGTGTAAGGATTAAGGCAATAAAGTATAGAGGCTAATCCCTGTGCTATAGCACCGGAGCTCTCTTACCTGGGTTTGAATCTGGCTTTGCCATTTTCTAGCTATGTGGCCTTGGGTATGTTTAACCTTACTATGCTTCATCTTGCTCATTTGTACAGGAACCACTCGTTTTATTGCATTTCACTTTATTGCACTTTGCATATATTGCATTTCTTACAAATTGAAAGTTTTCAGCAACCTTGTGTTGGACAAGTCTATTGGTGCCATTTTTCTAACAGCACGTACTCACTCTGTGTCTCTGTGTCAGCATTTTTTTAGCAATAAAATATTTCTAAAATCAAGGAATGTATACTTTTGTAGACACAATGCTATTGCACACTTAACAGACTATCATATAGTGTAAACATAATTTTATATGCACCAAGAAACCAAAAATTTTGTGTGATTCACTATATTGCAATATCCACTTTATTGCAGTGGTCTGTAATGGAACCTGCAATATTTCTGAAGTATGAATGCAAAGAATACTAAAAGTACCTAGCTATAGGGTTGTGGTGAACAGTAAATGAGTTAATAAATCTGAAGCATTTATAACAGAATCTGGCACATAAAAAGTGCTCCATAAGTATTACCCACATTATTTTTTTTTCCCAGTGCTATGAGGCCTGAATGTGGTTACTTTTGTTAACCACCAAGCCTAGTCCTGGCTATCAAACAAATGTTAGTGCTCATCCCTCTGCAGAGCATAAGGAGCATTCTGGGGATAGAGTTTGACACTGAAGGATGTATTTTGCAATCTTATGGACAATCTTGAGTTTCAATGGCTTAAATTTTTCCAGTGTTTCAAAAATACCTTCTGGGCCGGGCACAGTGGCTCACACCTGTAATCCCAGCACTTTGGGAGGCCAAGGCGTGTGGAATATTTAAGGTCAGGAGTTCGAGACCAGCCTGGCCAACATGGTGAAACCTCATCTCTACTAAAAATACAAAAATTAGCTGGGCATGGTGGTGGGCACCTGTACGCTCAGCTACTTGGAAGGCTGAGACAGGAGAATTGCTTGAACCCGGGAGGTGGAGGTTGTAGTGAACCGAGATCACACTACACTCCAGCCTGGGCAACAGAGTGAGACTCAGTCTCAAAACAAAACAAAACAAAACAAAACAAAAATACCTTCTTGACCAAATTGTAATGCGCAAGTGGAAACCTTAACCATGAGCATCAAACTGTAGCCCGCCTGGACTCCATCACAGGCCTTGTGTCCAGCTGGTCTTGTGTTCAGAAGCCCACTGACTCAGAGACTAAAACATAAGGGCAGCCTCCCTCCCTCTCTTTTCATTCTCCTCCTTCTTCTTGTGTCACAGTTAGGCGCAAATTACAGGGCAACAAAAAATAGAAGGCTTTATTCTGTTTATGTTCTGCATCAAATGCAATACCAAGTAATGTCCAGCTAGGATCCTCCTGCTGTCTGCTTGAAGGAAAACTCCTCAGTTCTGTGAACGGTTCTGAGCCCCAGAATTGGCATTATGAAATTTTTCAGTCGCCGCGGACAGACAACAACAGCCTGGTTGCCCATAACTTACAGCTGGCCTCTGAGTGTACTGTTTTAGAACCACACCAAGGGAGAGGACGTGTTTCCATTTCTTTAATAAACTTTCCTCAGAGCAGAAATCGTGATTGCATCGTAACAATTCAGTATCATCACTGGGGATGCTGAAATGTTTTGTTGTTTTGTTTTGTTTTTTGGAAACAGAGTCTCGCTGTGTTGCCCAGGCTGCAGTGCAGTGGTGTGATCACAGCTCATTGCCACTTCGATTTCTTGGGCTCAAGTGATCCTCCTACCTCACCCTCCTAACTGTGACTTCAGGTGAGCCCCACCAGTCTCAACCAATTCATTTTTTATTTTGGGTAGAGACGAGGGACTCGCTATGTTGCCCAGGCTAGTCTCGAACTTCTGGGCTCAAGAGATCCTCCCTGCTTGGACTACCAAAGTGCTGGGATTACAGGTGTGAGCCACTGTGTCCAGCCTTTTGTTTTTAATTGAAATATAAAAAGCAGGAAAGAGTTTAAACCCAGGGACATTAATCAGAGGAACTGCAGACATCCCACAGTCTGTCTGTGCCTTTCTTGGAGATCTGCAGCCAGGCTCTGGGATGGAGAAACATATCTTGGTTCTGCCTCCATGAGAAGAGCAAAGCATTATATGCTGTGCGTTAAGCGGTGTCTGGGGATCTCTGGTCTGTCTTGGACATTTTTCCTGAAAAGCCCTAATAAGTTTACTTCCCAAAGACAACACTTCCCTTCACTGTGTGCACCCGGCCTGGCCCAAAGCCCCAGCTGCCATGCCAGTCAGGGCAGCAAACCCAGTAAAGCAACATAAAGCAAAACCAGTCAACACACAAGCATCTTTGCAGAGATGCCCTTCGGGTCCCATATGTTCAGTCTTTCACATTGTTTCACAGAGTTCTGGTTTCTCTTGTCTCAATTTCTCTGCAACACAAGAGGGTGTGGGCTTCACTCTCCTTTCTCTCCCCTCCCCTCCCCTCCCCTCCCCTCCCCTCCCCTTCCTTTCCTTTCCTTTCCTCTCACCTTCTCTCCTTCTCTCTTTCTTTCGGCAGAGTCTCACTTTGTTGCCCAGGGTGGAGTCCAGTGGTGCAATCTCAGTTCACTGCAACCTCTGCTTCCCAGGTTCAAGCAATTCTCATGTCTCAGCCTCCCGAATAGCTGGGATTACAGGCATGTACCACCATGCTCAGCTAATTTTTTAAATTTTTTTTTTTTTTTTTAAGTAGAGATGGAGTTTCGCCATGTTGGCCAGGCTGGTCTCAAACTCCTGACGTCAAGTGCTGCCCACCTTAGCCTCCCAAAGTGCTGGGATTACAGGTGTGAGCCACCACACCAGGCCTTTTTCCTTTACTTTCAACCATGTTAGTGGTGCCACCCTGTGCCTTTCTGCACTGACAGTAGCAAGATGCTTGTCGGCAGCCCATCTTGTCTACCAGAGAAGGAAAACATTCCCATTTCCACCGTCTTCTCCTGCCGCTCCCCCTCCTGTCTTCCCTCGGAATGACAGACTGAGAATAAAGACCTTTCTCACTAGGAGAGGCCGAGTGTTCCTCTGAAGGGAACCGCAGCTCTGACAGGGTCATGTTTGCCTTCTCAATGACACTTCAATCACATTGCCATAGTGTTCCAAACAGACTGTGGGAAGAATTTGAACTTCAAAGAAAAATTATCTCAGGAGTTCAAGGCTGCAGCGAGCTAAGATCATGCCACTGCACTCTAGTCTGGGTAACAAAGCAAGACCCTGTCTCTAAAAAAAAAATTCTGCCAAGAGTCAACTTTTCTTTAGTTATTTGAAATTCCTCATGCAAAAATCTGAATTCTAGTCTCACTATACTTTTACTAATTGTTTATTTTTCCACTTCAAAATACTCTGTTTATGTCTACCATGTGTCAACATCCTGGACCCTGGGAACTTTCTGGCTAAGTAGACTAAAGATAATTTATAAACAGATAGTCAAAATCTGATACATAAAAGAGAAATCTGTTGTAAATATACATCTCTAATATGCATTTTCTGATTCTTTCTGGAACAACTAAAATGTAGTCGCATATATCTTTATTCCCCTATAGCTTCAAGAATGAAGTTAATGTACACAGTTCTGTGTGCTTCCTCACTGACTCATTCATTCATTAGGCAAATAGTTATTGTATATAAACCATGAGCCAGGCACTGTGCTGGGCACTAAGCTAGAATACAGAGATAAGAAGCATTCCTGGCTGGGCATGGTGCGTCGCATCTGTAATTCCAGCCCTTTGAGAGGCCAAAGCAGGAGGATTACTTGTGGCTAGGAGTTTGAGATCAACCTGGGCAACATAGTGAGACCCTGTCTCTAAAAAAGAAAAAAAAATTGGTATGGTGGCATGCACCTGTGGTCCCAGCTGCTGAGAAGGCTGAGGCAGGAGGGCTTCTTGAGTCCAGGAATTCAAGGCTGCAGTGACCTATGATCGCATCATTGCACTCCAGCCTGGGCAACAGAAAGAGACACGGCCTTTCAAAACAACAACAGAGTGTTCCTGCCTTTAAAGAACTTATATTCTAGTGAAAGACAGACAAGTGAAGAGATAATTATTATGATTATTTTTTGAGATGGAGTTTCACTCTTATTACCCAGGCTGGAGTACAGCGGCGCGATCTCGCAGCACTTTGGGAGGACTAGGCGGATGGATTACCTGAGGTCAGGAGTTTGACACCAGCCTGACTAACATGGTGAGGCGGGAATGGTGAGGAAGGGCATGAGATGCTTAAACGGGAGTTGCTAGGTGTAGCTGGGTCGCAGATGAGATGATAGGGATAGGTGTTCGTTTGTTTTTTCCTTACGACAGAGTTTGGAGGAAAACTCATTGCTTTGTTGTCAGAGTCTAAAGGGACATTAAGAGCTAAAGATGAACATACTCCCTTATTTTATAGATAAAGGAAACAAGATTCAGAGAGGGTGAAATAATTTATTTCAAGTGACTCAGCTAGTTGGAAGCAAAACCGGAATGCATCCAGTGTTCTGTGCTGCATCCAGTGTTCTGTGCAACGCAGTCCAGGCCTCCCTCCAGTCCGAGGAGGCAGAAGCGGTTTGGGGGAAGGCCACGCCCCTTGCAGGGCCGCCGGGGTCCCCTGACCCTGGCACACACCGCCCCCTCCTGCTTCTTCTCTGAACAGCTGCTGCCGGGGCCTCTTCCCGCCGCTTCCCTTCCAGCCCCGGACCCAGCGGGAGGAGAGGGCGACGTCCGCGGTGCGCGGGGACCGGGGGCGCCCACAGGCCTCGCGCCCTCCACCTGCTGCCCCGTTTCGCCGAGGGGCTCCCTTGCCGGGGGGAGGGGGGACGCCCTGCCCGCGCTCCTCGCAGCCCCGCGCGCCCCGGGCACTCCTGAGCTCCAGGCGGCGGCCCCCGCGGGGCCTTGTAACCCGCGGAGAAGTTGACGGCGTCTGAAGCCACCTCCTTCCTCGTCTTTCCCAACGACTGGGACCCTACGGCCGGGCGCCCCACCCCGCCCACCCTCGCCCCACCCTTCCTCCCGCCCCGCTGCCTCCCCGCCCAGGGTCGGGGCAGAGCCGCCCGCCGCCCAGCACAGGCGGGTGCAGCCCGGGCGCCAAGTTCCGCGCCATGGGAGGCTCCCACTCTCAGACCCCGAGGGGCCAGGAACCCGCCGGGGACAGGCCCCCGAGACCCACGGAGACCGCGTGAGTCCCAGAGCCCTGTCCGGGGGCCGCCTTTGGGGGTTTGCGTGCCAGCCTGGGATGGAGCGCGCGGGGCCCGTCCCAGAAAGGCTGGGAAGGTGGAGTACCCGCTCGTAGCTGCGGGACACGCGCGCTCCGGGTTTCGCTTGCGGGGCACCGGGGACGTTCGGCTGGGAGCGTCCCCCTAGGACCCCACAGCGACCGGATCGCGTCCGGGCGGGACTGCGGTCCTGCTCCGGTACGTGGTGCACCGGCGAGATAAGGGGACCCCGAGTTTTTCCGGCCTCGTCCAAGCAGAAAACGCACGTGTCCTAAAGAGATCTGAAACGTTCACAAGACAGTTATTTGCAGGGAGGTGAAACCATGAGAGAGGCCCTCGAGTCTCTAAACGCAGCTCGTGTTGGCCCTCAGGGTCCAGGAATTTTGACGCCGTCCTTGCTGCTTGCAAGAACTCTCTCTCTTGTTTTCTCCAAGGGCTTCATTATGATCTCAGAAAAAAAAAAAAAAAGGCTGTATTGTAGCAGCAGCAATTAGGCTTTTGTTCTGGGACAGCAACAATTGGGGACACCGAGTACTGTAATGCAAGCAGTGAAGGGAAAGTTTTAGAGAACGTGATTAGGAGCAAGTCCCACGGTTTGGATGATGGCCATGCTTATTGACAGAGAGGGCATAACGATTTATTTGGAAACCCAAATAGTCTTTAAGTATTTGATTAATTTTTTTTTTTAGAATGCATGCGTGTCGTGGAATTGCGGCAATGTCAAGGAGTCCATACTCCTTATTTTAATGCTGCCAGAGTCGAAGTTATTTAGTTTGAGAAAGATGTACTTAACCATCACAAAAGCAGCCTGGACTGTGGGAGGGCTTTTAAATCACCTTTTCAAGACAAAGTAGCTTTCGGCATATCCAAATGTTAATTATGGCTCCTAATGTTTACTGTTGATCACAAATCTAAACTTACCTCAGGCAGCTTATTAATAAGAATAGCCGAGGCCAGGCGCTTGTGGCTCAGGCCTGTAAGCCCAGCACTTTGGGAGGCCGAGGCGGGCGGATCACTTGAGGTCAGGAGTTCGAGACCAGCTTCGCCAACATGGTGAAACCCGCGTCTCTACTACAAATACAAAAATTAGCCTGACGTGATGACGCGAGCCTGTAGTGCCAGCTACTTAGGAGGCTGAGGCAGAAGTATCGCTTGAACCTGGGAGAAGGAGGTTGTGGTGTGCTGAGATTGCACCACTGCACTCCAGCCTGAGCAACAGAGGGAGACTCTGTCTCCAAAAAAAAAAAAAAAAAAAAATAGCTGAGATTTACTGAGCACATGACATGTGCAAAACACTTCTAAATGTGCCACATGTTATTTAAACCCCAAGAGCACTGAGTTATTACTGTTCTTGTTACTCTTCATTTTACTGGTGAGGGAACTGAAGCACAGAAAGATCAAGTAACTTGTCCAAGGTCACACAGCTAGAAAGTGGTGGACCCCAGACTGCCTAACTCCAGAGCTCATGCTGCAGCCAACTCCCACCCAAGAGTTGGAACTATCCTAGGAAACAATCAAAATTTGTCTCAACTGGCAGAGCATGCCCTCCTTTTTCCTTTAATTTTCTTTGAATAACGAGGAAATCTGCAATAGCAATGCTTAATAGCCAATAAGACAAAATTGCCAAAGTCAATTTAACTTTCTTTTTTTTTTTTAGACGGAGTCTTGCTCTGTCGCCAGGCTGGAGTGCAGTGGTGCCATCTTGGCTCACTGCAACCTCTGTCTCCTGGGTTCAAGTGATTCCACTGCCTCAGCCTCCTGAGTAGCTGGGACTACAGGCGTGCACCACTAGCCTGGCTAATTTTTGTGTATTTTAGTAGAGACAGGGTTTCACCATGGCCAAGATGGTCTCCTTCTCCTGACCTCGTGATCCACCCACCTTGACCCCCCAAAGTGCTGGGATTACAGGTGTGAGCCACCGCGCCTGGCCAATTTAACTTTCAAGAAACAAACATGAGAGGCAATATAACATTGAGACGAAGTTAAGAGTTTTGGAGGCAAATAGCCATGAGTTTAATTTCTAGGTGCTGCTCCTTAATGCTGGAAATCTTTTCTCTTCCTTAACCCCTCTGTGTCTGTTTCCTTGTTTGTGAAACTGGAATGATAATATCTACTTCACAGGCTGTTTTGAGATTGACATAAAGTCATGTATATATGAATAATAAGTTATAGTTTATCTCCGAGCAATATACTAATTTAGCTGAGGATGAAAGTTGACTATTTTTTGTGAATGTGTGGCCAGGTTTACCGTGTAACTTGCAAGTAAATAATGGAGTCATTCACTATGGCATGCTGAACAAATCAACTCAGGATGCGAGGTAGGGTTCAGTTGTTAGGGTGTTAAATTATCAGTTGTTAAATTATCCAGTGGCTTGGCAGTCTACTTGTTTTAACCGTATAATATAAACATATATAGAGGATCTCTCTCTTCATTGAGGCTCTGCGTGCACCTTGTATATTTTGCAAAGCTTGCCTAAAAACGATCAACATGAAAGCCTATATCCTTGGTCTTTGCCTAGGAATGCAGCCCTTCCCTACTCAAGTGAATACATTAAGCCCATAAACACATGCAATCAGTGCTGGGATTACTAGCCTCATCTGCACGTGTAGACTCTGCTCAATGAGGCAGCCTCACAAATCATTTGGCATGCCCAGGTGAAAGACTCTAGAAATGCAAGATTCTAACCTGTAATATACATGAAAAGCAAAAAGGATGCTTTTTATCCAAGTCCTGCCTTTTGTTCAGATGTCTGAAGCTACAAGTGTAAGCCACAAGTCTCCAGGATACAAGAAAGTGGGCGATTCATTGTTAATGTCACCCGCTACAGACTTCCTGCCGGACGTATGGCTGTTGTGGATAACGCTGACCTCAAGGAAGTTCTCCCACTCAGGCTGTAGCCTTTTCGAAATCTATTGTTCTTTTTTTTAAAAAAAAATATATGAAAGTCATATGAGTAATACATTAATGCTGGCATTTGTCTTTTGAGTAAGAAAGTATGTTTCAGAATGTTCACAATTTGTATTTCAGAATAATTTAATCAGGTACTAAAAGTAACCAGATCAAATCTCTCTTACAAGAGCTCTATTGTGAAATGTAAACAAGTATAGATGTACATGAAAAGAAATGTCTGATTTTAAGATAGAATTCATTTTTATGGAGAATTGTAGCTGCTAACCTTCCCCAAACCCAAGAAACAAATGAGCCAGCTTTGGTAAAAGCTAGTGGAAATTTCACTTCATTTATTCAAGGAGGCTGCCCAGGAAGATGATTAAGAGCAGAAATTGTGGAGTCAGGCAGACCTGGGTTGTAATCCCAGCTAGATCACTTAGGAGGTCAGTTTAGGAGACATTGGAAATATAGTTATTTAACTCTTCAGTTGGGCAATTTTCTGCATCTGTAAAATGGCAATAATAATCAGACCTAATTTTTTTTTTTTGAGACAGTGTCTCACTCTGTTGCCCAGGCTGGAGTGCAATGGCACGATCTCGGCTCACTGCAACCTCTGTCTCCCAGGTTCAAGAGAGGCTCCTGCCTCAGCCTCTTGAGTAGCTGGAATTACAGGTACAACACCAAATAAAATAATTTTTATTTTTAGTAGAGACGGGGTTTCACCATGTTGGCCAGGCTGGTCTCGAACCCGTGACCTCAAGTGATACACCCACCTCAGCTTCCCAAAGTGCTGAGATTACAGGCGTGAGCCACTGCGCCCAGCCTCAGACCTCATTTTTGAAGTGGTGTATATTAGTAACACAATGGCCAGCACTTAACGAGTGTGCAATACATAGTTATTATGAACACATTTGCACGTATATGTACCCATGAACCAGATGCTATGCCGGGCTCTTTGGAAGGTACATTAATGAGTAAGGCAGGGTCTCTTCTGCAGGGAAATTTGATTTGTGTGCTAATTCTGCAAGGCCTCTGAGAGAAGAAAGGCAATAACTTTTTTGAGTTAATTTTTTCCTCATTTTTCACTTCCCTTTTCCAGAAAGTTGTACTACCAAGAGGATGGAAATGCATTTGGGGATATGGTGGTTTGATGAAATGTTTGAAATCACTCATTCCTTAGTTGTTTCTTTTTGGCTATGTGGCCAGGGTAGGTTTTCTATGAGTAGTGAGGAATTTATGGAGAGATTTGAAGGATGAGACGAAGCAGAACCTATGATTCATTAGGAATATGGTATGTAACGAACTCATCTGCTGTTTGTTGTTTAGCTTCTCTGCCTGGAAGGTAAGATCTGCACCTGTTGTCAGTTCTTACTAGTTAGATTTCCAGACCAATCATTTGCATTTGGAATTTAGCATAATGGAAAGCTCAGTGGCAAAGTCAGGAGGAGTTTCGGACATCTTGAGTGATTTTGCTGTGTGAATTCCTGATCCAGTAAATTAGGTGCAGGCTATGTGATATTCTAGTGAACTGTAAAGTCAGCAACAACTAGGATGAAGTGCCTTTTAATGGGCACATGTCCCTGACACTGAGGGAGAGGTGCTGGCTTGGAGGTTTTAGACACAAGAAAACATGCCTTAAAATAACTAAACTTAGGGAGCAACATGTGTAAATTCATTGCTTTCAGAATTAATGTATTGTTTACCACCTTCTCAACACAAAATTTTCGCTGTCATTAAAAGCATATAAATTCCCATTTGCTATAGAAGTTTTTTAAGGCCAGGCACGGTGGCTCAGGCCTGTAATCCCAGCACTTCGGGAGGCCAAGGCGGGCAGATCACCTGAGGTCAGGAGTTTAAGACCAACCTGACCAACATGGTGAAACCCCGTCTTTACTATAAAACAAAAATTAGCTGGGCATGGTGGTGGGCATCTGTAGTCCCAGCTACTTGGGAGGCTGAGGTAGGAGAATCTCTTGAACCCAGGAGGTGAAGGTTGCAGTGAGCCGAGATCGTGCCATTGTACTTCAGCCTGGGCGACAGAGCAAGACTCTGTCTCGAAAAAAAAAAAAAAAGAAGAAGTTTTTTAAATGTCCACATGAAAATATCTTAGTATACAATTAGGAGAGAGATTTAGAGGAAGTTTGTGGAGAAGACCCAGAGAAACCAGCCCTATAATGAAAACGTAAAAGAATTATAGTATTTAACTTGGAGAAGGGCCCCAAGACATGTGGAAGTATATCATTTTTAGGAGATGTTGGCTGGCTCTATCTGGTGAAGCCAATCCCAAAGGAAATGGTTTGAATTGCATGACAAAAGAATTATTTGTATCTGCTGAATTTAGATATTGCAACTTCTAGACTATGAGGGTAATTGAAATAGGAAAAAGAGTTAATAAAGGGAAGAAAAATCCGTCTCTGCAAATCATTAAAAACTAAGATAGATACTCTATCAAGAGCACAGCTCTGAGGGAATTCAGGTATAGTTTTGCTCCACAATTTCTTCTGTCTTTTAGCTCTAGTGAATAACTGTCCCACACCTCTAACCCAACCGCAGTCTCTCCCAGCTGGTACGTGGTTCAAGTATTAAAAATCAAGAAGAGGCTGGGCTTGCTGGCTCCTGCCTGTAACCCCAACACTTTGGGAGGCCAAGGCCAGTGCATTTCTTAGGTCAGTAGTTAGAGATCAGCCTGACCAATATAATGAAACCCCGTCTCTACTAAAGCTACAAAAATTAGCCGAGTGTGGTGGCGGGTGCCTGTAAAGTGGCAGGCACCTGTAATCCTACTTGGGAGGCTGAGACATGAGAACTGCTTGAACCCCGGAGGCAGAGGTTGCAGTGAACCAAGACTGCACCACTGCACTCCAGCCTGGGCAACAGAGCGAGACTGTCTTAAAACAATAAAATAAAAATCAAGAAGAGAAACAACAACAACAACAAAAAGAGGACAGCTGCTGATGTTCTGAGATAAGGAAGTGGATTATTTGGAGTCTAAGTTGGTTGGTAGCCAGGGTGGGGTATAGGGTGCATGAATTTGCTAACCAAGGCCTGGAAATGTACTGATGCCATCCTCCCTTCCATGGCGCATGGAGGCCCCCTTCTGAGGAAGCTGACTCTGGCTACTGTGGGTGCTTTTTGGTTGTTGTTTTTCATTGTGGTGAAAGATACGTAACCTAAAATTCACCATTGTAGCCATTTTTAAGTATACAGTTCAGTGGCATTAAGTACATTGGACAACCATCACCACTACCCATTTCCAGAACTTTTGCAGCATGCCAAACAAACATTCTGTACCTATTTTTTTTTTTTTTAAATAAGATGGGGTTTCACCATGATGGCCAGGCTGGTCTTGAACTCCTGACCTCAGGTGATCCACCCACCTCGGCCTCCCAAAGTGCTAGGATTACAGGCATGAGCCACTGCGCCCGGTCCATTCTGTACCTATTAAGCAATAACTTCTTACTCCTCCTTCCCCCAGCCCCTGGCAACCACCATCCTATTTTCTGTCTCTACACATTTGACTCCTGTAGGTACTTCATGTAAGTGGAATTGTACAGCATTTATCTTTTTGCAACTGGCTTACTTCCCTTAGCATAATGTCCTCAAGGTTTGTCCATGTTGTAGCATGTATCAGCATTTCTTTATGGCTGAATAATATTCCATCGTGTATATAGATCACATTGTGTTTATTCATTCATCTGTGAGTGAACACTTGAGTTGTCTCCATGTTTTCACTATTTTTTTTTTTTTGAGACTCGGTCGCTGAGGCTGGAGTGCAGTGGCATGATCTTGGCTCACTGCAACCTCCACCTCCCAAATTCAAGCTATTTTTCTGCCTCAGCCTCCCTAGTAGCTGAGATTACAAGCATGCACCTGTAATGCCCATGTTAATTTTTGTATTTTTAGTGGAGACCGAGTTTCACCATGTTGGCCAGGCTCGAACTCCTGACCTCAGGTGATCCAAAGTGCTTTTGGCCTCCCAAAGTGCTGGGATTACAAACCTGAGCCACTGCGCCTGGCCCCACCTTTTGGCTCTTGTGAACAATTTTGCTTTGAGCATTGATATACAAGTATCTGTGAGTCCCTGCTTTCAGTTCTGTGGAGTAGATACCTGAGAGTTGAATTACTGAATCATGTGATAACCCACTTAATTTTTGAGGTACCACAAAACCGTCTTCCATAGTGGCTGCACCATTTGTCATTCTCACCCACAAATGTATGAGGGCTCTAATTTCTCCACATTCTAACACTTGTTATTTTCTGTCGTCATTTTTAAATAGGCATCCCAGTAGGTGTGATGTGGTATCTTGTAGGGTCCAGCCCTACAGGGTCCTGTGAGCCCCTCTCTGCTAGTGTGGAGACGAGAAACTGTGGAAATAAATGACACAAGACACCAAGAAAGAGAAAGGAGAGTTTGGGCCCAGGGGTCCACTGCCAACCAAAGCGTGGAGTCTGGCAGTGGGCCCGAGTGCCTGGAAGCTCTGACTTTTATTGAGTACGAAGCAGTGGGCAGGGAAGATAGAGTGAGGTAATGGTGGTCAGTGACAGGGTCAGGTAAATCACATGTCTTGGAGATAGGGGGCCCAGGACTTTCAAGTATTGGACAGGAGGAGAAAACCTAATGCGTCAGCACTTTTCGCATATTTGTCGGAAATATCAAGGACATGAAGATTATGTTACTATTATCAATTCTTATCTTCTAAGAAAAAGAGAAACCAGGTGCAGAAGCCGAGCATGAGAGTGGACATGGAATGTGATCAGTGAAGCAAAGCATCCCATTGACACATTTAAGCCCCTGGATGTCTGTGGGCTTCCCTGGCAGCCGTCAGGCCTACCACAAGAGCTTGCAGGAGCAGAGTTTTCTCCTAACTCCCCTGAGGAAGGAGACGTCTCAGCCATCTTGGAGTCTCCTTCCCTGGCTGGCTAAACAAGATGTGCTTTCCCAGCGCTGGCGCTGCCACACAGACGAGGTGCCCTCCATCAGCCCTTATGCAGGCATGACAGAGGGCTTACAGCATCTTGCCTTAGGATCACTTTGTTCACAATGTCACCTCATTTCCATGCTTCATAACCCTATAATCATTAGTAAAATTAAAGGTTATATTGAGTATATATCTTTATGATTATAAGTGAGTAACTATAAGATTATATATGATTATATAAAGGAATAACTATGTGCCTGTATTTCGAAATCTTTTCTAAATCAATATTTATATGGGAACAGGCTGAGGCTTCAGACCCTTGCCACGGCACTTGCAGGGTTCCCCCCACCCCTGCCCCCTGCACAGTATCTCATTTGGTTTTCTTTTTTTTTTTTTTTAGACAAGAGTCTGGCTGTCACCCAGGCTGGAGTGCAGTGGCACAATCATAGCACACTGAAGCCTCGAACTCCTGGGCTGAAACAATCCTCCCACCTTGGCCTCTCGAGTAGCTGGACCACAGGTGCACACACCAACATGCCTAGCTGTTTGGTTTTTTAAAAAAATTTTTTGTGGAAATGGGGGTCTTGCTACAGTGCCAAGGCTGGTCTCAAACTCTTGGCCTCAAATAATCCTCCCTCAGCCTCCCAGAGTGCTAAGATTACAGGTGTGAGCCACCATGCCCGGCCTCATTTGGTTTAGATTTGCATTTTCCTAATGATTAATGATGTCGATCATCTTTTCATGTGCTTATTGACCATTGTAATATCTTCTTTGGATATCTATTCAAGTGCTTTATCCAGTTTGCTTATTTATTTATTTATTTATTTAATTTTTGAGGCACAGTCTCACTCTGTCACTCAAGCTGGAGTGCAGTGGCATGATCATAGCTCACTGCAGACTCAAATGATCCTCCTGCCTCAGTCTCTTGAGTAGCTAGAACCACAGGCATGAGGCACCATGCCCAGCTAATTCTTTTTATTTTTTGTAGAGATGGGGGTCTCGCTATGTTGCTCAGGCTGGTCTCCAACTCCTGGCCTCAAACCATCCTCCTGCTTCAGCCTCTGTGGTCGCTGGGAATACAGGCGTGAGCCATTGTGCCCAGCGAGTTGTAGGTCTTTACATATTCTGGATGTTGATCGTTTATCAAATGTGTGATTTGCAAATATTTTCTTCCATTCTGTGGGTTGCTTATTTACAGTTTGATGGTATCCTTTGATGCCAAAACTTTTTAATTTTGAAGTCCAATTTATGTACTTCTACTTTGTTGCCTGTGCTTTGAGTATCATATCCAAGAATCTATTGCCAAATTTGATGTCATAAAGATTTCCCCTTATGCCTTATTCTAGGAATTTTATAGTTTTAGCTCCTAAGTTTAGGTATTTGATCCATTTGGAGTTTTGTATATGGCATAAAAACAAGAGTCCCACTTCATTCTTTTGCATATGGATCTAGTTTCCACACAACCAATTGTTGAAAAGATTACCCCTTCCCCATTGAATGGTCTTGGCATGATTGTTGAAAATCAGCTGGCCATATATGGGAGAGTATATTTCTGGGCTCTCTATCCTGTTACATTGGTTTATGTATAATCTATCTTTATGTCAGTACCACACTTTTGATTTTTGTAGTTGTGTAGTTAAGTTTTGAAATCAGGAAGTGTGAGTCTTTCAACTTTGTTTTTTTTTCAAGGTCCATTGGCTGTTTGGGTCTCTTGAGGTTTTTTCGTTTGTTTGTTTGTTTTTGCTTTTTTGAGACAGAGTCTTGCTCTGTCACCCAGGCTGGAGTATAGCAGCTCGATCTTGGTTCACTGCAACCTCCGCCTCTCGGTTTCAAGTGATTCTCCTGCCTCAGCCTCCTGAGTAGCTGGGATTACAGGTGTGTGCCACCACGCCAGGCGGATTTTTGTATTTTTAGTAGAGACAGACTTTCACCATGTTGGCCAGGCTGGTCTTGAATTCCTGACCTCAAGTGATCCACCCGCCTCGGCCTCCCAAAGTGCTGAAATTACAGGCGTGAGCCACTGCGTCCAGCAAGGGTCGGCAGTTCTAAGATGAGTCAATCAAGCAGTGGGAAGCCCACCAGTTCCCAGATGGGAATTGACTCTGGAAGGAATCTTGAAGGTCGCGAGTTGCCAGATGAGGGGAGTAGGGGGAAAGGCAGTCCAGGTGAAGGGGAGCATGTGCAAAGTGGATATAGATTAAGAGATGCATAGGGTGAAGTGAGGGGAAGGGTGTAAGGGTCTTTGCACTCCTGGAGCAAGCCATTCTCCAGGAACCTCCATGTGTTCAGCTATCTGGAAGCTCTGAGATCCCTGTCCTTTTGTTTTTATGGAGGCTTCATTACATAGGCATGATTGATGCAACCCTTGCCTATTGGTGATCACCTCAACCTTCAGCCTCTCTCCTTCCCAGAGGGGTAAGGCTGAAAGTCCCACCTCTACTCTTGCCTTTGTCTGTCTTTCTGGTGACCAAACCCCATCCTGGAGCTACCTGGGGGTTGCCAGCCAGCAGTCAACTCATTAGTATAAACAATACATCACTTTGGAGATCTAAGGGTTTTAGGAGTTGCACGCCAGGAAATGGAGTCAAAAACCAAATATGGCCGGGCACTGTGGCTGACGCCTGTAATCCCAGCACTTTGGGAGGCTGAGGCCGGCGGATCTCGAGGTCAGGGGATTGAGACCATGTTGGCCAACATGGTGAAACCCCATCTCTACTAAAAATACAAAAAATAGCTGGGTGTGGTGGTGCGTGCCTGTAGTCCCAGCTACTTGGGAGGCTGAGGCAGAAGAATTGCTTGAACCTGGGAGGAAGAAGTTGCAGTGAGCCGAGATTGTACCACTGCACTCCAACCTGGAGACAGAGGAAGACTCTGTCCCCCCTCCAAAAAAAAAAAATTATATATATATATATATATATATATATATATATAATTTACAATATCACAATTGTAAAGAAAATAAGTCACCCATAATCTCATCACCTGGAGATAATTGTTAACATGCTGGTACATTTTTTATAGTCTCTTTTTGTCCAGCAAGTATATTTTTCAAAAATGGGGTTATGCTATATGTTTTGCATGCTGATGTTTTCACTTAACATTATAAACATTTCTCCATATTACTTTATGGAATTCAAAAATATTATTTTAATGCTAGCTTAATGATTCATCACCTGTATATACCATAATTTATTTTTTTCTAAATGGTTGATATTTAGGTTGGTTATCATTTTTGCTCATATAAACAACACAGTTAATAAACATCCTTGTAATTCTTCATACCTTTCTGAGTAATAACTTAGGATACATTCCTAGAAGTTCAATTACAAGGTAAAAGAATGTATAGCAAGATTCTTAAAATTGTTACATATTATCATATATTGCCAAATTTCCCCCCTCCCCCCGATTTGTACCAAGTTATACTTCTCCCAGCACTTCATGACAATGACAGTCTCAGAGCATCCTTTTCTTCTTTTCTTTGAGACGGAGTCTTGCTCTGTCGGCCAGGCTGGAGTGCAGTGGCATGATCTCAGCTCGCTGCAACCTCCACCTCCTGGGTTCAAGTGATTTTCCTGCCTCAGTAGTTGGGATTACAGGCGCCCACCACCACACCCAGTTAATTTTTGTATTTTTAGGAGAGACAGGGTTTCACCAAGTTGGCCATGCTGGTCTTGAACTCCTGAACTCAGGTGATCCACCTGCCTCAGCCTCCCAAAGTGCTGGGATTACAGGTGTGAGCCACCGCGCCTGGCCCAGAGCTTCCTTTTCAATGCTGAGCACTATCATTTTAAATCAATCTGGTAAAAGAAAAAAAAAATGCAATCTTGTTTTAATTTTTTAATTCATTAGTAACGGTTATGTTTAATTCATTAGTAAGGGAATGTTATGTTTATTAGTCATTTTGAATTCCTTAATTTCTTGTTGTTTCTCCTTGCCTATTATGTACTGAGATATTAATTTTTTCATATTTACTTGTAAGAGTTCTTTATATGATGAGGCCAGCTAGCATTTATTGAGCACTTACCATATGCTAAGAAAATGCTAAGGTCTTGGCTGGGCGCGGTGGCTTATGCCTGTAATCCTAGCACTTTGCGAGGCCAAGGTGGGCAGATCACCTCAGGTCAGGGTTTCAAGACCAGCCTGGCCAACATGGTGAAAACCCTTCTAGTAGATATAATACAAAAATTAGCTGGGCGTGGTGGCACATGCCTGTAATCCCAGCTACTTGGGAGGCTGAGGCAGGAGAATCACTTGAACCCAGGAGGCAGAGGTTGCAGTGAGCCAAAATCACGTCACTGCACTGCAGTCTGGGTGACAGAGTGAGATTCTGTCTCAAAAAAAGAAAGGAACATGAAAATGCTAAGGTCTTAGATTCATTAATTCACATGAACCTCAAAATTACCCTGTAAGGTCTATACAATTTTACATTCCCATTTGTATATGAGTAAGCAGGCACAGAGACCTCTTCTAGTTGTTTTCTTGATAATAAACCATTTGCTCTAGCTGAACTTTCTAGAAACAGTGGTGTAAGATAAGGCTCTAACATTACTTTTTTTTTTCCCAAAATAGCTAACCAGTTACTCTATTACTAGTATTAAGAATTAAATGATTCTTTCCTTTCCCACAACTTTGAAATACCATTTTAAAAATTCAGTATCAGGCTGGGCGCGGTGGCTCACGCCTATAATCTCAGCGTTTTGGGAGGCCGAGGCAGGTGGATCACCTGAGGTCAGGAGTTCGAGACCAGCCTGGCCAACATGGTGAAACCTCATCTCTACTAAAAATACAAAAATTAGCCAGGCATGGTGGTGGGCGCCTATAATCCCACCTACTTGGGAGGCTGAGGCAGGATAATCACTTGAACCTGGGGGATGGTGGTTGCAATGGGCCGAGATCACACTGCAGCCTGGGCAACAAAGTGAAACTCCATCTCAAAAAAAAAAATTTAGTATCATAACCTCTCTTTCTTTCTGTTTAACATTTGATGGCTTTTCTTTCTTTTTTGTTTAATGTATAATTTTATTTCTGCCTCATTAAACCTCCTCTTTGTCTAGGCCAACAAGAGTTTCTTCCTCCTGCAAGCACACACACGTATTGGACACTTGATTGTGAGAAAATCCTCAGATCATTGGAACTTGGTGTAGAGTTGCATACCTGTCCTTCCTCTCCAAACTGTGTGCTAATTATCTTATGGAAAATAACCTTTTTCTTGCTTTTTTCTCCCAAGAAAGCCTGAGTCTCATCCAGAAGTGAGACAAGTGCTGGATCTCTTCTTCTTTTTGCTTGAGTGACAAGTCATTTTTTTCTGATTCTAAAGGAGATTGTTGTCCACACATGAATATCCACAAGGCTAACACTGCCCCTTTACTAGTCAGGAAGATACTTGGTTTTCAGCTTTCCCTTGACAGTTTTTGTCTTTTTATTCCCATTCATTGAACAACTGTTAGTCTTTTTCTTTTCATTCTCTTTCATTCAGCAAGTATTAATTGACTGCCTTCTTATGTTCAGTCACTGTGAACATTATTATGTATGTGGGAATTTACATGAGCAGAAGAAAGCATTTCTAAACGTATGAAATCTGAACACTTGTTTATAATTCTGCAGACAGGACTTATGCTGAAAAGTCAAACAAGAGGAAATGGCCTCGTCTATGGAGGGGATGTGTGGAGCTGGGAAAACAAATAGAACATCTATAACTGAGCTTTTCCCATAGATTTTTTTTTAACGGCCTAATCAATTTCCAGTCCATCTTAAGGTTGCATTTTAAGCAATTTAGCGTCCTCTCCTTCAAATGCTCTCCATCATCAGTATGCTTTGTTAGGCATACATTTTTCAGGGACAGTCTGTAGAGTTTATTTTTTGTAATAACAGGGCATAAAGCACAAACGGGTTTAATATAAGGAAGGACAAATGATGAACCACTATTCTCTGCTCCTCCTTTATCTTCCAGCTCCTTTACTTTTATTTGTGGAGACTTGGTACCCTTGGGGAGTGACTATGAACAAGGATCCTTCACTTTGATGTTGCTTCATTCTCAGAAGGCTTACTGTTACAGATACTTTGGATGTAACTTTTTCTTTGTGCAATTGTACAATAGTACAGCTTTGTCTTCATCAATTGTATATGTCTTCTGTATGTGATATTAATAACACTTCTAGGCAAAATATGTTATATTTAGCTTGCTTAAATTTGGGAGTGTTATATAGAAACTTTAGAGTCCTGTCTATTTTTGAAAGGCAGAGTAGTTCTGTTTCTGAGAAAAACCCATCCTGTTTATCTGTCTTACACTCTGCTGTTCTCATAGAAACCTGACAGCATGGAATGTCACTGGTAAAGACAGGAGCTCCCAGAAACCTTACAAAGGTGCTTTGCTGTACAGCAATAGTTCTGAAAACTGTTCAGAGGTCTCTTGATAATATGATCAAACTTTTAGGGATCTTTCCATGTGAAAATACAAATATACACGATATATGAAATGAGGACTGTCAGAGACCCTGAAACCTGTCCATTATCCCATTTAATCCTTTCACGGATCCCATGAAATAGATATGATTATCTGCATTTTACAGATGAAGAAACTGAGGCCTGGAAAAGCTGAGAAACTAAGGCCACAGAGCTAGGTTTCTGTCGTGATGAACCTGGCTGCAACAGAGGACACAAATTACCAGTCAATTCCAGGGTGTTTCTGCCGCCCAGGCAACTCATTAACCAGTAGAGGCTTCTGTTTATCTACTAGAAAAGGAGTTTTTATGGCTATTTCCTACTGATAAGATGGTTTCAGGGACATAAATGTTTGAGAAAACATTGTCCAGCCCATTCTGTAGCTAAATAGCTAGAGAGAAATCTTGTATTACATTTACACAGAGCAGCAGCAGACCTCTCCTGGGTTTCTTTGCCGAAGTATTTTTGTCTATGAGTCTTGCTTTCCTAACAACGGCAAAATATTATGTTTCTATGGCTACGTCAAAATTGTTCTTTTTTTTTTTTGAGACGGAGTCTGGCTCTGTCGCCAGGCTGGAGTGCAGTGGCGCCATCTCAGCTCACTGCAACCTCCGCCTCCTGGGTTCAAGCCATTTTCCTGCCTCAACCTCCCGAGTAGCTGGGATTATAGGCGCGTGCCACCACACCCAGCTAATTTTTGTATTTTTAGTAGAGACAAGGGGTCACCCTGTTGGCTAGGATGGTCTCAACTCTTGACCTCATGATTCGCCTGCCTTGGCTTCCCAAAGTGCTGGGATTACAGGCGTGAGCCACGGCGCCCAGCCGAAATTGTTCTTAAATAGGGGTTTGAGAAAACAAAACTAGGAAGGCTTGGGCAAGATACGAAGGGAGGAAGATGACTGACGTTTCCTCTGCCTTTTCACACCTGTGTATCCATTGGCTTCAGAAGGCCCTCGAACCCCTTGATGACTGAATGATATTCAGGCTGTGGCACTTCTGGGCAGTTGCGTGTGAAGCCCTGGTTCCTAATGAGTGCCCCGTGGGCCCTAGTAACGGCACTTGGGAACACGGGTCAAGTCCTTATAACTTGGGCCCTTTACAGTTGATACCCAAAGCAGAGATTGGCAGGTTCTCTTGAAGACAAGACTAAAACCAAGAGATGTGCACAAATTTCCGGAATAGCTGCCAATAATGGGGAAGAAGCGAGACAGAGAGAGTGGAGTCTAGAGTGGGCCTTTCACCTGTTTTCCATCGCCTGCCTGCTTCTTGTCCTCCCACCAGGGGGCGCCAGCCACCATCCACCAAGTTTTTGGCTTGCGTTGGCCTGGTGGGGAGCAAGAGTTTCTTCAGCCAACTCCTTTGGTGGGTGAGATAAAATGAGAGGGCCATTCGGATACTAATTTATAGTACACGTAGGAGAAAGGAAAATAGATCAGGGGCCGGGCATGGTGGCTCACGCCTGTAATCCCAGCACTTTGGGAGGCTGAGGTGGAAGGATCACTTGAGCCCAGGAGTTTGAGACCAGTCTGGGCAACGAGAAAGACTCTATCTGTACAAATAATTTTTTTAAAAAATTAGCCAGGTGTGTTTGGTCCCAGCTATTCAGGAGGCTAAGGCAGGAGGACCTCTTGAGCCCAGGAGGTCGAGGCTGCAGTGAGCTGAGATCGTGCCACTGCATGCCAGCCTGGGTGACAGAGTGAGACCCTGTCTCGGAAGGAAGGAAAGAAGGAAGGAAGGAAGGAAAAGGAAGGAAGGAAAGAGAGGAAAGGAAGGGAGGGAGGGAGGAAGGAAGAAAGGAAGGAAGGAAGGAAGGAAAGAGAGGAAGGGAAGGGAGGGAGGGAGGAAGGAAGAAAGGAAGGAAGGAGAAAATAGAGGAGGACAAAATTGACCTTTTGACACCCCGTTCCTTCGGCTGGCCGGGATCCTGCCTCGAAGGGGCGTGTCTTCAAATGCTGTGATTCACAGATATCTTTCTGTAGCTTCTGAGAAGTTGGGAGTCTCCCTTCTGCGGTCGTGCAGTGCTTGTTCATTGGGATCCGCTGGTTAAACTGCATTATAAACACCCTGCATTGGATGCAGACGGGGCTCATTGTGACTCTTTGTATTTGTAGAAATACAAATTTTGAAGAAATTCTCTTCACACACTCACGTGTTGATGGATTGTGTGATGGAACGTTCTGGTGCCCTCTGGTGGCTGCTGCGGCTCCCGCTGGCGAAGCTGCACAGCAGAAGGAATGGAGTGCGGAGAGTTGAATTTTGTCCTCCTCCATCCTTTATAATTGTGTGTCTTGTTTGATTGATTCCATATCCCTGTATGAATGGCCCATGAGGCTGAGAAAGAAGCTGTGTATTAGGACTGAAGTGCTTGAGAAGTGTGTGTCAGACACAGAGAGACTTTGAGGGGTATATGTGCGATGTGTGTGTGTGTCACTACATACATGTGAAACTGTGTTTGGGACGTTGTGCATGACTGTGGGCTTATGTGAGAGTGGGGGAGGTATGGTGTGTGTACAGGAGACTCAATATGTGAGTGGGGGTGTGTGGTGTGCGTGTGACTGTGATGTGTGTATGTGTATGAGACTGTATGGGCTGGGGTGTGGTGTGTGTGTGTGTGGTGTGTGTATATGTATGTGAGGCTATATGGGTCAGGGTTGTGGTGTGTGTGACGGTGTGGGGTGTGTGTGTGAGACTGGATATGGATGAGGGTGTGTGGTGTGTGTGATTGTATGTGTGGCGTGTGTGCGAGAGATGGTATGGATGAGGTTGTGTGTGTGGTGTGTGTGTGAGAGAGAGACTGGGTATGAGTGAGGGTGTGTGGTGTGTGTGATTGTGGCGTGTGAGACTGGGTATGGGTGAGGGTGTGGTGTGTGTGTATGGTGTGTGTGTGTGTGAGAGAGTCTGGGTTTGTGTGAGGGTGTGTGGTGTGTGTGTGATTGTGGTGTGTGAGACTGGGTATGGGTGAGGATGTGTGGTGTGTGTGATTGTATGTGTGGCGTGTGTGAGAGAGACTGGGTATGGATGAGGGTGTGTGGTGCGTGTGTGTGTGGTGTGTGTGTGTGAGAGAGACTGGGTATGGGTGAGGGTGTGTGGTGTGTGTGTGATTGTGATGTGTGAGGCTGGGTATGGGTGAGGGTGTGTGGTGTGTGTGTGATTGTGTGTGGTGTGTGAGACTGGGTATGGGTGAGGGTGTGGTGTGTGTATGGGGTGTGTGTGTGTGAGAGAGACTGGGTGGGGGTGAGTGATGTGTGTGTGATGTGTGTGTATGGTGTATGTGTGTGTATGGTGTGTGGTGTGTGTGAGACTGGGTATGGGTGGGGGTGTGTGATGTGTGTGTGAGGCTGCTGGGGGAGGTGCGTGTGTGACTGTGCACTAGTGTGGTGTGTGTATACGTGGGACCCTGTGTGGCATGGCGTGTCTTTGAGTGTGAACACGCGTGCTCCCTGCGCTGCCGGCTCTGGCCTCCCCCATCCTTCCTCCCACAGCAGCGAAGTAGCCCGCGGCTTCCCCGCGGAGCTAAGAGCCCTCTGCAGGCCCTCAGGCTGTGGCATCACTCTAGCTGGAGTGCCAAGCCCACGATTTCTCACGCTCTTTACCAAGCAGCGAGGGGTCCTGATGCCGCATTGTTCAGCAGCGAGCAGACATCTCCCGAGGGCGGTAGATTTCCTGCCTTCTCAACAATCTGGAGGGGAGCGTGGATTTCGTCCCGGCGCCCCCTCGGGTTTTCCCTCCCCTGTCTCCTCCGCCGTGCTCTTCCCCTTCGCAAGTTCGGAAACCCTCTGTGGGAGCTGAATCGTCTTCTGTCCTTTTTTGGTCCTAGTTGAGCTCTCTTCCACTTTCATCACCAGAGGCTTGAGATCTGTGCAAGAATCAGTTCCTCGCCGGCGGCTGTCTGCGCGGCTCCTGCTTTTTATGTCACACTCAGAGACTAGCAGTGCCCTTGAGTGTCCTGCCCTTGCTGAGAGAAAGCGGAGCGATGGATGTCTTTGAATGAACGACTTTAATTAAAGTGTGGACGGCTAGAGATAAAATGATTCTGAATATCATATTGGGGGTGGGGGGAAAAAGAGCCAGCTTCTTTCTCAAGGGATTAAAAAAGGACTCCAGCACCAGGACTCTCTATCCCTGAAAGTCGGGGAAACTTTTTTTTTTTTTTTTTTTTTGAAAGGGAGTTAAGCTCTTGTTGCCAGGCGGGAGTGCAATGGCGCTGTCTCAGCTCACTGCCACCTCCGCCTCCCTGGTTCAAGCGATTCTCCTGCCTCAGCCTCCCAATTAGCTGGGATTACAGGCACGCACCACCAAGCCTGGCTAATTTTGTATTTTTAGTAGAGGTGGGGTTTCTCCATGTTAGTCAGGCTGGTCTTAAACTCCCGACCTCAAGCAATCCACCTGCCTCAGCCTCTCAAAGTGCTGGGATTACAGGCATGAGCCACCGCGCCCGACCCACGTCAGGGGAGCTCTTTAAATGTGGCCCTTGATGGTGTTGTGGAGGGAGAGTGAATTCTGGGAATCTCTCAGCAGCTTTTTGCGAAACAGATGGGCCAGGAGCCGCGGAACGGGAAGGAGGAATGTTGCCTTGAGATCTCACATATCCATTCCTGGCACCCACCAGCCCAGGGAATGCCTCTACCAGTTGTCAGCATGAGGCTTACACAGCATCTTAAATAAAGGGGGTTATTGAACCAAGAGGCCAGGCACTGATGAAAATGCCCATCTTGCTGACTCATTGAAAAAGTTTGGCGAGGTTGTCAGGAGACGTGAGATAGATGGGCTTGAGTCTTGTGCCCTTTGCTAAACCAAGTGTTGTATTGGGAAAGAGACGGCAGAGACAAGGGGAGCAGATGCTCTTTAGTCAGGCCTGAGTCACTTGCCCAACCCTGCGTTGGGGTGGGAGAGGGAGCCAGGATCTCCAAACCATATTTCAGAGATAATAGAGATGATGGATTGAACATGGGGGATGATGTGAGGCAGAGACAAGGACAGTATCTCTCTTCCAGCTGTGATTTGGCTGTGAGTTCGGTGCTGGTGACACCGTGCGCTCCTGAGGTTTGTTGATGGGTTTCAGGATATTGTGGACAAAAGGGAATAAATAGCAAATGATGTTCAGTTCGTAAGTACCATTTGGAGGAGGAAATAATTGAACTTGCTGCTGATCAAAAAGCTTTTTGTCTCCAGTTTGGGTTTTGGAGACACGTTTCTGTGTAAGAGAGTGAGAGTCTACAACATGACGAGAAAGAAAACGATGAGTTAAGGCACATAAGTGCACAAGGCGTCACCTGGAGGCCTACTTATAATACAGACGGCCAGGCCCACCCCAAGTTTCTCATTCAGTAGAAGTGGAGTTCAAGAATTTGCATTTCTGTTTTTTTAAAATTTTATTTATTTATTTACTTTATTTATTTTTGAGACAGGGCCTTGCTCTGTTGCCCAGGCTGTAGTACAGTGGTACAATCATAGCTCACTGCAGCCTCCAACTTCTGGGCTCAAGTGATCCTCCCACCTCGGCCTCCCTCCCGAGTAGCTAGGACTACAGGCACACACCACCAGGCCTGGCTATAGAATTTGCATTTCTAAGGTGTTCCCAGGTAATGCTGATGTTGCTGGCCCAGGGTCCACATATTCAGTACTACTGTTTAAGGCAAAAGACTTAAACATTCCATTTACCAAAGAAAGAGGCAAGGCGAAGGTGAAGGGCAGGGCAGGGCATAAGGAAGGGAGGGAGGAATGAATGAAGGAAGGAAGGAAGGAAAGAAGGAAGGAAGGAAGGAAGGAAGGAAGGAAGCCAGTGCTTCAATAAATCCATTAAAACACGTTCAAACTTCAGAAATAAACATGTGTTCAAATAAGACCAGCAATCATTGGTGGTGGCTTATCATTTCCACCCATTCGACAAGAGTTTCAAAAGACTGACTGAACTCAGCATTGATTAAGGTTTAGGGAAAGGCTGTCTCATATACTGTGTTTACAAATGTGAATGAGCACAGCCTTTCCAGAGGGCAGTTTGGCTGTATGTATCAAAATAGAAAATGAGTTTGTTTAGACACAATCCCACTTCTGGATTTTACTCTAAGAAACAATATGTGTGTGAAAAGATGCATATGCCAGGGTTGCACATCATGGTTTCATTTATAATGAGGAACAGCGAACCCGTTAAATATCCCTCCATGGGGAGCAAGTTAGGCAAATTATGTACAGACGCACAAAGGCATGTTACGCAGTGAAGAGAAGGAGGCACACGTGGGCTTTGCATGAGGCACATCCCAACAAGGGGTCAGGACAGGTCTTGGCTGCACATCCTGGTTTCCTCTTCCTCCATGTGGAGCAGAACCTTAGGAAGAAAACAATCAGTGTAACGATTAAGTACTCACCTCTAGCAAAAGACAATATGTACATTTAAATCAATAAAGACTAATTTAATTTTAATGTTAATAAATATTAATAAAAATTCATATTAAAGTGTTGATTTAAATATTAATGCTTATGATTAATAGCACAAACAATAATTTAATATTTGTTAACATTAAATAGTAATAAATATTTATGTATTAATGTAAATATTACTAAAATTAATAAATATTTAAACATACATACTTAAAGTACTCAACTCTATTGATTAAGGTTTGTATTAAGGTTTATAATATTAAAGTTTAATAATTAAGGTTTACTGTTGTATTAATCCTTAACTTGAATAAGTACTCACCTCTAGCAAAAGACAAAATGTATACTTAAATTAATAAATATTAATTTATTATTTTAAATAACAAACATTAATATTTATATTAATATTTATATAACACAAATATACTATAAATAATTAATTTTATATTTAAACATTAATATTTCTATTAAATTAAATATTACTATAACATAAATAGTAATATTTACATTAATAAATAATAAAAATGAATAAATATTTAAATATACATATTGTCTTTTGCTAGAGGTGAGTACTTATTCACTATTTGTGTAAAAGTACCTATCCACCTATCTAGCTCTTGTTCCATTTGTCCATGTAAGTACATGCTTGTGTATATGTAAGAGAGAGATTTGCAATCTTTAGTCAGCCAGCAAATATTATTGAGCAGAAGGAACAAGATAGGTGTTATATATAAAATTTTTGTTTTTGGTACTGCAAAGAAAAATTTGTACTGGGACAAAGGATCTCTCAGCAAAGCAATTCTTTTTACTTCCTGCAGAAAGGGTACTCCAGTTAGCAATCTTGCCACAAGAGTACAATGAACAAAGGAAAACAGACATATTTATTTATTAGACATTTGGGTTGTCCTTACTGCTGTATTGGATCTCCGTTGGCTAGAGCCAGACCTCACAATCTAAACGAAAACCCGATTGGCTAATAACTTGAAACTTTTCCAAACGAGTGAAAGCAATGGAGAGCAAAAAAAAGGAAGTCCAAATAAGGAAGGGGCAGAGGCTGCGAGCTGGGACATGCCTGTGAGCACGTCCCGCACAGTTATCTTGGTTAAAGTACGAGGACCAAGAATGTACTACAGGCCTGTAAGCATGTCTGACAGCTACATAGGGCAGGGCTTCTAGCAAAAAGCAAGAAGGCTTTTGAAGCAAGTGTTTCCAACAAACTATTATTTCTAACACTTACGAATTTTTCTTAAACAAGAAAGGAAACTTTGAGGAGGAACCTTTCTACTTCCCACAGTAGGCAAGGTACTTTGTGTTAACGGAGCTTGTGTCTACTAGGGAAAGACAGATTATAAGTATTAACATAAAAATATAAATATTTCAATTCCAGATGTAAAAAGTTCTTTGAAAAACAGGAAAAAAAGGGTATCTTGCTCACCAACATTTTAACAGTGGCTATTTATGAAAGATAAGACTATGGGCAAGTTTTTCTTTCTTCTTTGAACTTTTCTGTGTTGTCAAAAATTCACTTTTTCAGAGACAAGGATCCTTAACACGGTCTTCCAGGCTCTCATGCCTCGCGCCTTTCCCACTTCACCAGCCTAAGCCCCTCTCCTCCCTCCAGGAGCTGCTCTTCAGCCACGCTTGCTTGAGACTGGAGGCTGCTTCGGTCCTTAGTGTCTTGATGTGGAAACGCTGTTACCCTACACTTCGCCCAGGCAGCTTCTGCCTATCCCTGAGGCTTCAACCTGTCACGTCCTCAGAGCAGCCTCCCTTGACATCACCAATGCCCTCCACCAGCCATTCTCAGAGCCCCTGTAATTCTTATATTTCATACATGACCATCTACCTATTACATGTTTATTTGTTTACGAAGCTCATTCATATGCAAATTCTATGAGGGCAGGAACTGGGTTTGTTTTGTTCAACACAGTGCTCAGCAGAGGCTGGCAAAGCTTGGTCATTTGTCAAATTTGTGAAATGAATGAATGAATGTACATATATATTATTTTGCCTTAAACAGTAAAGGTATTTAAAAACACTTTTTTTGTTGTTTTGAGACAGGGTTTCACTCTATCGCCCAGGCTGAAGTGCAGTGGTAGGATCATAGCTTGCTGCAACCTTGAACTCCTGGGCTCAAATGATCCTCCCACCTTGGCCTCCCAAGTAGCTAGGACTACACGTGTGCATTCCCACACCCGGCTAATTTGTTTTGTTTTGTTTTTGAAAGGTTCGGGTCTCACTATGTTGCCTAGGTTGTAAAAATACTTTTAAAACAAAGGACAAGATTATTTGTATGTATTTGCCTTATATAATAATTTACAGTGCCTTTTAAAATGAGGTGAATTGCAGGGGGAAGTCATATCTCTATTATACATACCAAGTGGGCATATCTTTTGGGTCTGGGGGAAACTCCAGAATTCATACCTTCCTTGCAAGGGTTATGAATCCTAGTTGTGCGAACTTTGGTGCCTGAGTAAACCTTCTTCCAAAAAGAAGGACATTGGACCCAGTGATCTTTGGCAAAGGTCCTTTCCAGCTAAAAATTCCTGTGGTTCTGAGATCTGAGACGGATGCTTAGGTTAGGAGTCAGTGATTATCTTAGATTGTTCAGGCTGCTATAAGGATACCATAGCCTGGGTGGCTTATAAACCACAGTCATTTATTTCTGAAGTTCTGGAGGATGAAGGAGGGTCCATGATTAAGGGAACAGCAGATTCCATGTCTGATAAGAGCTGACCTCCTGGATGTCTTCTCCCTGTGTCCTCATTTGGCAGAAGGAGGGAGAGGGAACTGTCTGGGGTCTCATTTATAAGGGCGCTGATCCCAGGCAGAATCCTCATGACCCAACCACCTCCCAAAGTCCCCACTTCTTCATATTCTCACGTTGGAAATAGGTTTCAACCTATGAATTTTGGGGGGATATAAGCATTCAATCTGTAACAGTGACTTATCATTTGATCAGAAAGTAATGTAAAATATATTCTACTCAGTGTCTATGCCTTGGCCAAAGGAAACAGAAAACACATATGATATTCCTATATCATACATGATGAGGTACAGGGAAGACCGGTGAGGATAACCTTGCCTTTGCTTGTCGTAGTTCTATAAAATAATACAATGGGGCCAGCGGTGGTGGCTCACACCTGTAATCCCAGCACTGTGGGAGGCGAGGTGGGGAGATCACTTGGTCAGGAGTTCGAGACCAGCCTGACCAACATGGTGAAACCCCGTCTCGACTAAAAATACAAAAATTATCCAGGCATGGTGGTGTGCACCGGTAATCCCAGCTACTCGGGAGGCTGAGGCAGGAGAATCACTTGAACCTGGAGGTGGAGGTTGCAGTGAGCCAAGATGGCACCACTGCATTCCAGCCTGGGTGACAGAGTGAGACTCCATCTCGAATAATAATAATACAAAAAAATAACTTGACTAATTGAGCCCATAGGAAAATGATTTCTAAAAAAAACTGTGTGTGTGCTAGAAATGTCACTAGTACCAATTAGTGTTCAAGCCAAAGAACAATGATTAATTCACTTATAGGATTTGGGTCAGTTATTATTTTATCCTTAGAACTGGGCAAATATTGGATTTATCCAATCATATTATTCCAAGGAAATCTCCCCAAAGAAGATAATAACGTTCATCAATATGTAAATCCATTCTACCCGGAAGACTTGGCCTTTGCGGAATCTAAATATTGACTCCCTTCCTCTTCAATGTTTTTGTCCACATCAGTCATCTTTAAAACTCCAACTGCCTAATTTCTAGAAAGTCAGTATCACAGCTCAAGCCATTACAGCAGAAGGAAGGGTAGTCTCAGTCCTGTTTTTAGGATAATTAGGACATCATTCACGTGGCAGGCTTGAGTCTTGTGGTTAGGGAATTTTCTGCTCTGAGAAAAGACATCATTGAGATATAGGTAGAGTGTTCCTTATCCAAAATGCTTAGGACCAGAACGGTTTCAGATTTCAGATTCTGGAATATTTACATATACATAATGAGATAGTTTGGTGATGGGACCCAAGTCTAAACGTGAGATTCATTATGTTTCATATACACCTTCTACACATAGCCTGAAGGTAATTTTAAACAACAGTTGTAATAATTTTGTGCATGAAACAAAGTTTTGACTGATTGGCCACATGAGGCTAGATGTGGAATTTTCCACTGTGGTGTCATGTTGACAAGCAAAATGGTTTGGATTTTGAAGCATTTCGGATTTTAGATTGTTGGATTAGGGATGCTCTGTATGAATTTATTGTTTTTAAAAATGCATCAATCTTTGAAGGGAATTTAATGTAACGCTGTTCAGAAGAACGTGGAATGAAATTTAAGACCGATTCTTCTCATACCTTCATCTAAGGAAGCTTAGATGCTGAAATGCCCCAGAGGAGGTTGTAATGTGAGGGCGGAGGTGAGGCTGCCATTACAAAGGGACCCAGTGACACAGTCCTATAAAGAAGATAGACTTTTAGGCCGGGCACGGTGGCTCACGCCTGTAATCCCAGCACTTTGGGAGGCCAAGGCGGGTGGATCACCTGAGGTCAGGAGTTCAAGACCAGCCTGGCCAACATGGTAAACCCATCTCTACTAAAAATACAAAAATCAGCTGGGTGTGGTGGCACAAGCCTGTAATCCCAGCTACTTGGTAGACTGAGGCAGGAAAATCGCTTGAACCCAGGAGGCAGAGGTTGCAGTGAATTGAGATCGCACCACTGCGCTCCAGCCTGGATGACAGAGCAAGACTGCATCTCAAAAAAAAAAAAAGACTTTTATTTCTCTCTCACGGAACAGTCCTCAGGCAGCGATTAGTCTAGAGCCACAGGCTGCTATGCTCCCTGGTCAGCCTGGCACAAGTTCTGTCTGTTCTGTGATTCTATCCTGTCCAGAGTGTGGTCCTCACACAGCAGAAGTTGGCTCACCTTCGGCCCGGAGAGGCTGAACAATGCAGTTTTCTTTTTAAAGACATTGGCCCAGGGGCCAGGTGCGGTGGCTCATGCCTATAATCCCACTGCTGCTGGAGGCCAGGAGGTGAGAATCACTTGAGCCCAGGAGTTTGAGACCAGCCTGGACAACATAGCAAGACCCCATTTCTATAAAAAAACAAAAAAATTAGCCAGACATGGTGGTATAAACCTAGAGTCACAGCTACTCAAGAGGCTGAGGTGGGAGGATTGCTAGAGCCCAGGAGCTCAAGGCTGCAGTGAGCTATGATTGCACCACTGCATTTCAGCCTGGACAACAGAGGCTCTGTGTCTAAAAGAAAAAAAAATACACTGCCCCAAATTTGCATTTACCCCTTGCGCTCACACACCATGGGTCAGAACTGAGTCATAAGGCCACACTTAGGTATAGAGAAGCCAGAAAACGTGGCCTCTTGCTGGGTGATCATGTGTTCAGTAAAAACTCAGAGGGTTCTTTTACCAGAAGAAATAAGGAAATGATGGATGCGGGATGTGGGGTGAGGGAATTAGGTTCTACTATAGGTCTTGTGGAAATTCAAAAGGTAAAGGTGCATAGACACACAGTGTTAAAGAACCATTATAGTTTTTCAATTTATCTATGTGTGTGTGCATGTGTGTAGAGATGGGATCTCACTATGTGGTCCAGGTTGGTCTCAAACTCCTGGACTCAAGCAATCCTCCTGCCTTGGCCTCCCAAAGTGTTAGGATTACAATCGTGAGCCACCACACCTGGACTTTTGCTTTTTTATCTTAATAATTAAAATCGTGTGTGTGTGTGTGTGTGTGTGTGTTTACAACGGTTATAGAAGGAAAAGAGCCATGAGTTAGGTTTCACAATCTGTGTAGGAGATATCTTTTGACAGTTTTATCCTGTTTCCAACAGTTAAATATTTTCATTTTCTCTAAGAAGATAGAGGTCAGTGTGACCCCCTGGCTCCATAAATGGACATTTCACTTGCAGAGTTGAGGCCAGCTGGACCTCTCCTGAGCCACGGCAGGGATTTCTTTTGGGCTCTGGGCACAGCTGAATTTACTGTGAAGCTGAGGAAACTTAAGCTTCAGGCCCCTCACTTGCCTGGGCCCCTTCATTCTAGTGTGGCCCTAGCACTGTGTTCTTGGGATCGTTTAGCATTTTTCTTAAAGAGTGCTCCCCCAGTTTTTAAGTTTCCTGCTTCACAAAATTGGGCCTTGGCAACCCGTTTCATGCCTCCTTTCCCTGCTGAACCTTGGCACTTTTTCCCAGATGGGGAGAGGCTCCTGGGTGCCGTTTCCTTCATCAAAATAGTTTCTTGGAAGAAACTACCCTAAAAGGAAGTATAGCGAAAGAGCATCCCAAAGAAAGAGATGTTAAAATTAATCCTTTTGCACCTCCCACATAAGTATGCCTTTTATGCTCTGGCCCAATTTTGTGTGCCTTTGAGGATTTTCATTTGTATCAGTAGCAGTCCTTGGGATTCTTTTTCTTTTGTTTTGAGACAGGGTCTCACTCTGTCGCAATTGTGTCGTAATGACACAATCACGGCTTACTGCAGCCTTGACCTTCCGGGCTTGAGCGATCCTCCCAGGCTCAAGATTAGCTGGGACTACAGGCGAACACCACCACGTCTGGATTTTTTGTAGAGATAGGGTTTTGCTATGTTGCTCAGGCTGGCCTCAAAGTCCTGGGCTCAAGTTATCCTCCTGCCTCAGCCTTCAAAAGTGCTGGGATTACAGGAAGAAGCCACCATGCCTGGTTGAAACTCTCTTTTTTTTTATGGTAACTTGACTCAACCGACAAATGCCTTCTTGCAATGAGCGTTTCACACTTTGGTCAGCAGTCACTTAGATGGAACCCACAGGCTGCACAATGCCACGGCCTCCCACTGGTCATTTGGGAAGGCGCACCCTGCCTGAAGTGGTGAGCACTTCTAGGCCTGCTCTCCACCTTTTTCTATGCTCTTGGTGTCTTCAAAGCTGGCCGTTTCCTATATTAATTTCTGGCAGGTCTGGATTTTCCATATGAGGGCTTCTTTGGCTAGTACTTCCTTGTACTGAAGAATCTTATATTACATCCATTTTCAGATTCAAAAATCAATCATTAGTTAACCTAAAACATTGTTCCTGGAGTGGAACTTGACTGTATGTGGGGAAGAGGAGAGGGAGAGACTGATGCAAACATGCACACACACATACTTTTGCATACAATTTCAGGGAGGTCAGGACCTTCTGAAATCCTTCCTTGCTAGGCCCAGATCAATAGCCTCTGCTCTAAAGGGTGAAAATGCAGCCAACTTAACCTGTAAACAACACAAAAAGGCCATAACAATACTTTACAGCTGGATGTGGTGGCTTATACCTGTAATCCCAGCACTTTGGGAGGTGGAGGCGGATGGATCACCTTAGGTCAGGAGTTCAAGACCAGCCTGGCCAACATGGTAAAACCCTGTCTCTACTGAAAATTCAAAAATTACCCTTGTGTGGTGACGCGCCTGTAATCCCAGCTACTCTGGAGGCTGAGGCAGGAGAATCACTGGAACCTGGGACGGGGAGGCTGCAGTGAGCTGAGATCGTGCTACTGCACCCCAGTCTGGGTGACAGAGCAAGACTCCACTTCAAAATAAAATAAAATAAACAACACTTTCCACATGAGATTGTAAGAGTAAGTGGCGGGGGGGGGCAATTAAATGAGATAATTCATGTAAAGTACTTAATGTAGTGTCTAACACATAGTAAGCTGTTATAATCGTTCATTTTTCTGTTGGGGCTTAAACGATCTTTTTTTTTTTTTTTTTTGAGACAGAGTCTCACTCTGTCACCCAGGCTGGAGTGCAGTAGCGTGATCTCGGCTCACTGCAACCTCCGCCTCCCGGGTTCAAGCAATTCTCCTTCCTCAGCCTCCAGAGTAGCTGGGATAAGAGCACCACCATACCCTGCTAATTTTTGTACTTTTAGTAGAGATGGGGTTTCACCATGTTGGCCAAGATGTTCTCAATCTCCTGACCTTGTGATCAGCCCGCCTCAGCCTCCCAAAGTGCTGGGATTATAGGTGTGAGCCACGGCACCCAGCCCTGGGCTTAAATGATCTTATTGGTGTCCACGAGTTCCTTAGGTAATAACAATACTAACAGCTTTTATTTTTCCGTGGCCTGTTGTTTGCCTTTTAACTTGAAGGCACACAGTTAGAAGCTTCATTTTTTTTTTTTATGTGGCCAAATCTATCTTTATTTTGTGTCTGATTTCATTAATTACTTCTAAGTTGGATCCTCATCCTTCCTACAGAACTCTGACAGATTCTGTTGCTTGTAGACTGTTTTCTCCCCATGGTTCAGTTTTTATTATTTAGTCATCGAATCCATCTGGAATTTATCATGGTATATGCTCTGAGGTAAGGGTTTAACTTGATCTTTTTTCCCATTGCCAGCCAATTATGCTCCAATCATAAATCTTCCATCTCCTTACATATTGTAGCATCTTGTTTATTGTATTTTTATATATATATATATTGAATTGAGATGGAGTCTCGTTCTGTTGCCCTGGCTGTAGTGCAGTGGCACAATCTCAGCTCATTGCAACATCTGCCTCCTGGGTTCAAGCCATCTTCTTTAGTTTGCAATAATTCCTGTATCTTGTAAGATCTCTTCTGGGCTTTCTGTTACAGAACAAAGATCTGGCTATTTTGTATAAATATGTCTCAATATCTTGTAGGACTAGTCCACTCTTAATTGTTGTTGTTGTTTTTGTTAGTTTGTTTGTTTTACAAAATCTAAAATATGTTCACCAGTTTATATTTCCAGATAAACTTTTTTAAACATTATTGGTGAATTCTAAGAAAAATCCCCTAGGAATTTTGATTGAAATCAAATTATCCCTATAAGTTAACTAGGTAGTATTGCTATTTTAGCATCAGTGTTTTACCAACTTGTAGTTTCAGGACCAAAATATAGTAATGAAACTTTAAAGAGATAAGAGCTGGAGTTTACAGGAGGCAGCGTATCATGTCACGGAGTTTGCTGCTTATTTTCCCATCTTTTTACTCCAGAAATACAGGAAGATTATTGGTCACAAACACATGAGTTAGTATAATGAAATCCCTCCAAATCCCTAGACTAAGGAATTAAGGTGGAGTGGATGTCACAGTTATTTTGGAAAGATTTTTGTGAATTTTATTCTCTTCTTCTGGGTGGACTTTTTATCCCTACATCCTGCTACCAGTGAATCTGCTTTTGCTTTCACTGCCCTTTCCAACCACCATCCCAATCTGTTACCTTTTAACTTCTTAGTGACAAGAAGACATGTGGTCTCCTCAAGACTCAATATATTTATGAGGATAATGAGTAGAATATTTGATATTAGGATGATCTCAAAACATCTGGGATATATGATTAATGTTGTAATCTTTGAGGATACATTATTTAGGAAATTTATTTTATTTTGGAGGTGGGGAAGAGAAGAAGGAATAAAATGGCTTCAGGAGAAGGAATATTATTCTTTTTTTTTTTTGAGGCAGAGACTTTCTCTGTCCCCTAGGCTGAAGTGCAGTGGTGCAATCTCAGCTCACTGAACCTCTGCCTCCCCGGTGCAACCGATTCTCCTGTGTCAGCCTCCTGAGTAGCTAGGATTACAGATGCATACCACAAGCCCGGCTAATCTTTGTATTTTTAGTAGAGAAGGGGTTTCTCCATGTTGGCCACACTGGTCTCGAACTCCTAACCTCAGGTGATCCACCCACCTTGACCTCCCAAAGTGTAGGGATTACAGATGTGACCCACCACACCCAGCCAGGAATATTATTCTATTTAAATGTCCTGAATTCTTTCAGCCTCTTTAATTGAAGTCTTATATTCTACCCTCCCCACAAACCACCCTCCCTTTACTAAGTGTAGTAAAGCAGATATCTCAAATTTGAAGTAATGCCCTTTATTAGAATCTTAAATTTATAAACAACAATGAAGAAGTTTCAGATGGTTTTCTTGTTTCAGCTCTAGGTATAAAACTCTCAGACTTGGACTTGGATGGCCCTCTTTTTTAAGCCTAATCTGCTCAAAAGGAATCTGAGTTCAACAGAAGGAAACAAAATATGCTAAATCAGTAAGAGTAATCCTCCAAGATGATATCCTGTATAACAGGCTCTGTAAATACAATGGTATTGTTTAGCAGGAAATACCAAACGTATCTATTGGAATAGAAGATACTTCTACATTTGAAGATAGTTCACTGCTTTAAGTGGAGCTTTGTGTCTGTTTTTGGTTTGCTTGTTTTCAGCTTCGGATTTGTGGTAGTTGGTGGGAAGAATTAGTGAGAATGTTGGGGTTATTTTCTTCACTTGGAATAAACAGACTGACCTAACTCTGTTTATATCTTTGGCACTCAACAACTGCTTCTTTAATACGTTTACATCCCAGAGTAGAGAACTAAAGTGAACTTTCTTATAAAGTCAGTAAACACATAGTCACGTCTATTTGATGGGAATGAGAGAATCTCACAGAACTGGCTCTTCAATGACTCTGGTGTGTAAATGTCATCGTGTGTGTGTGTGTGTGTGTGTGTGTGTGTGTGTATTTTTTTCTCCCAGCTTCTCTGAAAGCTGACATCGTGTAACTCTTCTGTGTAGCAGTACTGCTGTAGGTTTGATCTGTGACCTAGGTTGAATGGAATACTTTCTGAGGAAAGCAAACTTTTCTTTTGTGATACAGAAGAAAATAGATCAATGGGTGGATATGACAAGAGTTGTTCACCATAGCAAAGCATAGGCCAGGTCTCTGAGCAGACCCCAGGTGGGGGGTCAGCCAAGTCTTTAATGAATACAGTTTGGATCTTTGTTAATCTTCCTGGAACTCTGAAAGAGGTTTTTTGTTTTTGTTTTTTGTTTTTGAGACGGAGTCTTACTCTGTTGCCCAGGCTGGAGCACAGTGGTGTGATCTCCGCTCACTGCAACCTCCGCCTCCCTAGTTCAAGTGATTCTTCTGCCTCAGCCTCCCAAGTAGCTGGAATTATAGGCGCCCGCCACCACGCTCTGCTAATTTTTATATTTTTAGTAGAGACGGGTTTCATCATGTTGGCCAGGCTGGTCTTGAACTCCTGACCTCAGGTGATCTGCTTGCCTTGGCCTCCCAAAGTGTGGGATTGAAGGCTTGAGCCACCGTGCCCGGCCCAAAAGAGTATCAACTATGGACATACTCTGACTCCTCTCTTTTAAAACATTAGAAAGCCGCTTCTCTTTATAATTTTCTGTATAAACGCATTGTGTACATTTCTGATTTCGGTGTGTTTTAGTAGTGGAGAGAAGATTGTAATTCTATAGATCATTATAGTCTATAGGTAAAGGATAATTAGGTCCACATCTGATCTTGCAAGGTTAAGACTGCCAAGTTAACGTATCTGAATGTGGTCAGATGCTGTTGTTGGCAATGCTGTCTTGATTAGACATCATCATGCCTTACCTGGTTAGACCGAGGTAGGGCAGAAAAGCAGATAGGGTGGCCACAGCCTCCTGTTGGCAATGGCAGGTCTTCACTGACAGGGCTGAGTATTCCTAGTTGTGACTTTGCAACCCGTGCCAGGGAAGAAGGAAGCCAGGACTAGGAGCAGCACACTGAGAGGAGTGGCCCAGCTGACGGACTCATATATGTTGCTGTTCACACTAAGTTCAAGAACTTGCAGAGTAGTGATTTTCGGAAACCTTAGGCATTTACTTGCTCATCCAGTGTCAAGAAGTTGTTACAGGCAGGGCACGGTGGCTCACACCTGTAATTCCAGCACTTTGGGAGGCCAGAGTGGGTGGATCACCTGAGGTCAGGAGTTAAAGACCAGCCTGGCCAACATGATGAAACCCCATCTCTACTAAAAAATACAAAAATTAGCCAGTGTGGTGGCAGGCACCTGTAATCCCAGCTACTAAGGAAGCTGAGGTAGGAAGAATTGTTTGAACTCAGAAGGCGGAATTGTACTCCAGCTTGGGTGACACAGTGAGACTCTGTCAAAAAAAAAAGTAAATTGCTGCATAGGTGAGGCTTAATCTTACTGGGGCCATCACTGGTCCTGGGTTCTGTTATCTTCTGTCCCAGAAACTAGGTTTCCCCAGGAGGAGTCAGGCTTTAGGAATTTATGTCACCCTAGCCAAACTCACAAGGACTATTTGTAAACTAGAATGTTTGTTTTTTCTCACATATGTATTGAACACCTACTGAGTGTGTGTTTCTGTCCTAATTTCTGGGGGTAGTCTCAAAAGGGGCTAAAGTCCCTTTAAAAGTTTGTGGGACAGATATGCAAATAAATAAGTTATATATAGTATGCTAAGTGTAGAATGGCCTTACATCCTGGTCTTCTGGAGACAGTCCTGGTTTATGCCTGTAGTCTCTATGTAACTATTAAGAATGCTCTCTTTCAATTTCAGAACTATCTAAAGCTACAGGAAGAGTTCTTTATGAATGTTCGGGGTACAGAAATGATAGAAAGGAAGGAGAATCAGCCCGCTTCCCCCAGGTAGACACCTCAGCTAAGTGGTGAAGGATGTTTGGGCAGCGGAAGCCTGGGAACTTGGGGTGGGCTGGGGTGGGGGAAAAGGTGTGTTCCAGGAATGTACAAAGCTCCCTCTGCAGGCAAAGGGAGAATGTTCCCGAAGCAGCAAGCAGTTGGTTCAAGCTAGACAGTGTTTCCCAAATTTACCCTGTGATAACAGTTCCCGAGGACACTTGGTGAACCCACAGATTTCCAGACCCTGCTGGCAATTTGGATTTTTTTTTTTTTAAGAAGGCTGGTGGATGATTCTTGGGCATATTAAAGGTTGACAACCAGTTCGCTACTGACTGTGGCTAGGAATACAAAGGGACGAGCATAGAGGGGAATGGGAACCGCAAGATTAGAGCGTAAGTCACTGTTCAGCCAGGCAGGGGTGACCTCAGGCAAGAAAGCCTTCAGAGGTAAAATCAGATGGGAGTTATTTACAGTAGATCATGAAAGACAGGGAGTGTGGGAACTATGTCAGTCACCACGGGGGATGCAGAGGAATGAAAAGATGAGAGAACTATTCAGGAGAAAGAACAGGACCTAGCTTATGCCAGTTACTGATTTGCTGGGGTAATATTATTTCCCAGCAACAGAACACTGTGTCAAACCCAGGAGCCTGGAGGACTGTAGAACCTGAAGATTTACTTGGTGAGCATAAACAGCAAACTACAACAGTTGGATAAGTGGTGTGATATATTTCACATGGACCTCCTGCCTAGTTTACTTCTTTATAATCGCTAGAACACTCAGGACAGTTTGTTTATCTCTGGGAAGAAGCCAGGATGAATTCGAAAGCATCCCGACACCCCACCCCTTTCTTTTCTCTAGACTTCGGGCTAACTCCTGCCCTTCCCTTATGATAAAACTACCCTGCCAAGCCTTATCTTGTATTTTGCTCCTGTTTTTGTTATCAAATGTGTAAGACAGTCACGATGAATATACATGCCAATTGCTTTCAGAGGCAACAGTTAGTCTCTCGCAAGTTCCAACGTGCACATTTTGGAGCTGCTGTCTCTGTGGGAACCTGCAGGCACCTCACAGGTGCACCACACTCGGAAATTACAATAGCACCAGAAACACCTTATCCAGGCAAGGAGATCATTAAACCTGGTGTTTGAGACAATCGATTCACTTGGAAGAAGGCGCACTGGTGGTTTTGAGAGGAACAATCCCTACATGAAATCCCTCCATGGGAAATGAAGAACATCAGCTATTTCCCATTGCCTTCAAACCTAAAGATGTCACCAGGCCTCTTGGCTTGTTACCGAAGCAGCAAACGAAGTCAGAAATCAAAGACTTAGAAGTTACGAAAAGAAAATCTCCAAAAGGAGAATGGGGTCAGGCGCTGTGTCTCAGACCTGGAATCCTAACACTTTGGGAGGCAGAGGCGGGAGGATCGCTTGAGGCCAGGAATTCAAGACCAGTGT
This sequence comes from Cacajao melanocephalus, assembly GCA_963573385.1. Classification (NCBI taxonomy): domain Eukaryota; kingdom Metazoa; phylum Chordata; class Mammalia; order Primates; family Pitheciidae; genus Cacajao; species Cacajao melanocephalus. Next base: position 61,992 of record CAUYLG010015890.1, read on the forward strand.
GGACAACATACCGAGACCCCGTCTGTATTTTAAATTAAATAAATAAATAAGGAGAATGGGAAACCCATCCAGCTGTAATCTCACAGGATAATTTAGCACCTTTTCCCCAAGACAATACCTGAGCACTTAGGAAGCCTCCCCGAGTGCGGTTTGGGGGAGGAAGAGGGCATCTTAAATTCCAGTCCTGGGCCACTCTGGTGGCTTTGCCGAGGGATTTCCAAATCTCGGGAATGCCAGGGATGGAGATGAACAAGCTGAAATCTCCCACGCTGCCAGTGTGAAGGAGGGGAAAACAGCAGTCCACAGCGGCCGTGAAGTTTTGTAGGTTTTTTTTTTTTTTTTTTGTAACTAGGGACTGAACTTGCGTGCGGTCCAGTATCACCGTCGCCGTGAAGTTACAGTGGCAAGATGAAAACATTTAAAAAATTGCAAAAAGGAATAAGGAAAGAGGAAGAGCGTGGCGTGCCCCAACTCAGAAAACGGTCCTTCTCAGCTCCGGACGCCGGCGGAGCCTTGCGGGGCGCCAGGGTCCCGAGGCGCTGCCGAGAAGCCCCCGCCCGCACTCGGGGCGCGACCAGCGTGACGCCGTGGTGGGGGGATCCCGCGGGCGCGCCGCCGACTTCAAAGCCCCGGCGCCGTCGCCGCCCCCGCGCGCGCGCGCGAATAGTACGGTCCGAGGGGGCGGCTCCTGGGGCGCGGCTCCGGCGGCAGCTGTTGCGCGCCCCGCCAGCCCGGAGGCGGGAGTCTGCGAGCGCGGAGCGGGAGACCCCGAGGCCGAGCCGCCGGGCGCCGCGGGCCGGGTACCTGAGGAGGCCCCAGGACGGGCGTCTTCCCAGCGAAGGGATCCCGGCGCGGGGTCCGCCGCGGTCGCACCGTGTAGGGAGGAGGCCGAGGAGGACGCGGCGCCGGTCGCCGGCGGGAGGAAGCGCTCCACCAGGGCCCCCGACGGCGCTCGTTTAACCACATCCGCGCCTCCGCTGGAAACGTTTGCTGGCGCCTGTCACCGGTTCCCTCCATTTTGAAAGAGAAAAAGGCTCTCCCCACCCCTTCCCCTGCCCCTAGGAGCTGGAGCTGGAGGAGCCGCGCTCATGGCGTTCAGCCCGTGGCAGATCCTATCACCCGTGCAGTGGGCGAAATGGACGTGGTCTGCGGTGCGCGGCGGGGCCGCCGGCGAGGACGAGACCGGCGGGCCCGAGGGCGATCCGGAGGAGGAGGACTCGCAAGCCGAGACCAAATCTTTGAGTTTCAGGCAAGTACACTGCGTCCCCGCCGAGATGCAGACGCGCTTGCCTCCATCCATCCGTGGCTCCCTCTGTGTGCGTGTGTGTGGTCGCCACCCGCGAAACCGTCCTCACGGCCGTGCCGCGTCCCCACCGGGAGCCAGGTCCCCGTGTGCGTCTGAAAGTTCAGGATCTTCTGTCCTCCCGTGTGTTTTCTGGCCCCCATTTCGCCAGGAGCTTTCCGAACCCAGCCCAGAATCTGCAGTCCCTCCGCATCCCCGCTGGCCTCAGTCACTTTCTCTGAGCTTCTAACCCCAGCCCCCGCCCCTTCACACAGGGGCAGCATCACTGATCTCACCCGGTGCAACTTAGGGCCCCCCTGTGGGGAAGAAGTCACTCCTTGGCCCTTCCTGGGGCCCTACCGTGTCCCCAAAATGCAGCCGCGGTGAAGAAGTGGCGTGATGACAGGCCCCTGGCAGCTGCTGGGAAATGGTGGTCTCTGCCGGGCTGTCACCCGCGTGATTGCGGAAGGCAGGTGACAGCATTCTAAGCCTTGGGCCCAGGGAGTTCTAGACAGGTAGAGGCCTACGGAGCAAAAAGGAATGCCTTGCATCGTCGGCCTAAGTCGGGGGTGGGACCAGTATTAATTGTTAAAGCATCTGGGATGGGGGCTCTTGCGACAAAAGGAGTCTGTTGGAAAAGCGCATTTTTCAGGTGGCTGAGGGAAGGATGACCTCAAAAATAAATGGTGCTGGAGAAAAGCTCCAGGGAATGGAGGAGCTTTCAGAGAGACAGGATGCCAGCCTGAGAAACCCAAGGAGGGCACTGCTCAGAGACCTCAGCGGCCTCCCGCAGGCCAGACCCTGCTGAGGACCAGTTGGTTGTGAAGTTAGACAAACGTGCTGGACTTTTAGCCTTGGTGAATATGTAGATTTCAAAGGGTGTCGGAAATACCGTTGAAAGTGGTAATTCCTCATTTTTCCTCCTTGGCAGCTCGGATTCTGAAGGTAATTTTGAGACTCCTGAAGCTGAAACCCCAATCCGATCACCTCTCAAAGAGTCCTTTGATCCATCACTCGGATTGGTGGCATCTGGGACCAAAAGCCAAGGTAAAGAAAAATTTGCATTTTTTCCTGCTTGTTTTGTTTTGAAAGTTTTGAAAAATGTCAATGAAGGAAGGAAAAAAGTGTAAATTTAGAACCATTTCAGAGGGTTTGGATTGTTTACCCAGAAAGAGCTGTTTTAAATCTCCTGGTTTATTTATTTATTTTTAGATGTGTGGTGATCAGGCTTTCTCCTCTGAGTAGAGTTTGTTTATTTGCAGTATGAGATTATCAATATCAAACATTACTACTAGGCCTTTTTCCTCATCCCCTAAAAAAAATGTGTATGGTACTAAAGTAGGAGGATCGTGTTTATATTTGACTTTACAAATTCCTCAGGCTAAGTTGCTTTCTACTGGGGTGTGGCTGGAGACAAAAATTACAGGTAAGACTTGACTTAATGTTTGATAAGGAGGATTCTTCAGAGGCTATTTCAGCATCACTAACCTCGCCCACTTCCATGCAGGAATGTGGTGAGCCCTTCAGATTGCTTAAGCAAACCTGGCACATGGGTTCCCTCCCAGCCCCTCAAGAACCTAGCCCTTCATCTGCAGGAGTTTCTGCTGTCTCACTTAAATTAGTAGAAACCTTTTTTTGTCACACAGCCAGTTTGGACTAAAATTTCACCTGTCCCCACGGAATTCATATGTTTATTCACTAAACAGAGTGCACTGTGATTCAGCAGTGAAGTCCTGCTCTCACGGAGCTAACATGGAGGGAGAACCTGTTAAGGGTTAAGCGAAATATCTATGTCAAAATATCTATGTCAGCTCGTGTGAAGCACTGTGGAGAAAAATAAAGCACGGGAGGAGAGAATAGGGAATATGGAGTGAGGATAAGGAAGGCCTGAAGAGGAGTTAGGAGGAGCATTCATGATTAGGTGACTTGAACAGAACCCTGAAGGCGGATTGAGGGAGCAGGCCTTGGAGGTTCCTGAGGTAGGAACCTTTCCAGCAGAAGGAGTGGCATCTGCAAAGGTCTGACAGCACCAGCCTGCTGCAGGTGAGGCCCTAAGGTGGAGGGTTCATGGTACGGTTTGAGGACCAGCCTGGAGGTCACTGTGGACTGACTACTCAGAGAGCAGGAGGAGCTTAAGTCATTGTGGTCAGAGGAGGTCCAGATGATGCTGATGCTGCAGTGAGGATTTGGTTTTCTTTCTGAGGAAGGTGGAAAGCCACTGGATGGTATATGAATTTCCAAGGACTGCTGTAACAAAGTAACTAAGTGGCTTACAACAACAGAAATTTATTCCCTCACAGTCCTGGATAATTGAAATCAGAACCACCAGTCTGAAGTCAAGGTGATGGCGGGGCCTTGCTCCCTCTGAAGGCTCCAGGAAGAGTCCGTTCTCACCTCTTCTGGCCTCTGCTGGGTGTCTGCAATCCTTAATGTTCTTTGACTTATGGCAGCAGAGCTCTGGTCTCTGCCTCATCACATGGCCATTCTCCCTATGTATCTGTCTTCCCACGCCCTTCCTATAAGGACACCAGTTGTTGAAGTTAGGGCCCACCCTAATCCAGTTTGACCTCGTCTTAACTTGGTAACATTTTCAAAGATACTATTTCTAAATAAGGTCACATTCACAGATACTAGGAGTTGGACTTTAACATATTGTTTTGAGAGACGCAATTCAACCCATAACAGAGGGCTTTGAGCAGAGGGATTGTGCTTTGACGTCTTTTGTAAAAGGCTCCCTGGCTGCTGTATGGAAAAGGGACTCTGGGATGGAGGTCCTTTTTATGTGGTTTCTCTGTTCCAGTATCTGACGGTCACCCTGAAGTGGCAGAGCCAGCTTTCAGTTATCTAGCTACCTAAATTTTGCACTGAATGTGACTTTCTCCTCTCCCTAGTAAGTATTTTTATTGCTTAGCAACTTCTTCATAGGTTGCCTAGGGAAGTCAAGTTACTGTGGGAATAGACTGGATGATGGAGCTGGAATTACGGGTAAAATGACCTCAGCAAAAAGCTGATTTGGTTTTGCTTTAAATTGAGAGCTCCATGCTGTGCTTACCCCACTGAGAATTCAACAATGCCCTCAAATTGCCCTGGGTTGCATTTTGCCATTGTTTAGGCAGGGTCGACATGGGAATAGGCAAGTTTATATACTGACGAATTTGTGTGTGACATGTAGCTGTGTAACACTCTCAGTGATGAAGATACCACTTGTTCCTTATAGCTTCCCTTTTCTTCTGTAAAGACTGGCAGATCAGATGGGAGATTTTAAAGCTTGAAAGAACTATTTGGTGGCCTTCCCATCAAATTTAAATAAAGCTCCTGAGACACATGTTAAGGAACTGTTTGAAAGCCTTTTTGAATTGCTGTCAGCTTGGGCGGCCCTTCCTCATCGTTTTGTCAGCTGCTAGACTGATTCATCCTGCCAGATTCTTTGCCAGTTGAATAGAGGCCTGGATGACCTGGGCCCTCAAAGCCACAGAGACCCGATTGTTTGGTTCTTCCTGTACCAGTGACTCTCACACTCTTTTTCATTCTCTCTAAAAGGAAAACTTAAATGTTTATGGACCAGGAAAGCTCTGTGGGGTAGTTCATGAATGCAAACTGTAATTGTGGGGGTGGAGGAATGTCCAGTCCAGGAAACAACCCTGCATATTATGAAGGCTTTCAGTTTAGGATCTTTAAACAATAGGATGACTGCTCGTCAGCCTGATCGTACCCTGACTTCCAGGGTCCTTGTGTGCAACATCTAGAGCTAGTCCACAGTACTGCTGATGACCTTGTAACACATAGACAGCAAGTGTGCAAAGACAGCCAGAGCACAGGTCTGATTGGGGGAATTCCAGTGGGCAGAAGGCCCTTCAGAGTCATTTCATATTGAAGTTTAATTTCTGGGACTGGATAAGTTCCCTTTCTTCCAAAATTATTGTTTTGTTCCTCATAGTCTTTTATATTTCTGTGGTTCTAAGACATGGTTGGACAGCATTTATAAATTATCTAAGACTTAATCATTCTGGAGGAAAGATTTATGAGGAGTTAGGCAGTCGAGAGTTAGAGCTGAAATATGCAAAGATTCTGGCTTCCTGGTATATAATGACGCTCAAATGTGTGGCCTATGTTTACCATACCCATGGTTCCCATGCTCACTTCCATATAATTATTTGAACTCAGGAAAACATCTAACACTATTTTGAAATGACTTTTCTTGTATTGAAACTACTTTAAGAACTTTCAGTATCTAAACTCTATAATGACTCTTCCTAAGAGTTGTATGCCAGGAGTTAAGTGGTGGATAAGGTAGATTTTTTTTATTTTTGAATTCACATATAGAAGCTGCTTTTAGGCTTACTAGTAAAATAAAACTCTAGCCAAAGAGATTTCCTGAAAATAACCAGACTGGCAGCTGTAAAGCTTGGGCTGGTCTGTATTTGCTGTCTGTTTTCTCCCACAAAAGATGTTTAACATTGCTGCTATTGTATTGTTTTTTCTCTTTGCTGGGAAATACATTGGTGAATAAACATCCCCTAGGAATGGACTTTTGAGGAGGTACAATCTCAAGTTCATCCTCTGTTTTGTTTTTTGAGACGGGATCTCTGTCTAGACTGGAGTGCAGTGGCATGATCATAGCTCACTGCAGCTACCAACTCCAGGGCTCAAGTGATCCTCCTGCCTCAGCCTCCTGAGTAGCTGGGACCATAGGCACACGCTACCTTGCCTGGCTAACTTTTTAATTTTTTGTAGAGACAGGGTCTCGCCATGTTGCCTAGGCTGATCTCAAATTCCTGGCCTAAAGGGATTCTCCCACCTTAGCCTCCCAAAGTCCTCGGATTACAGGCATGAGCTACCATGTCTGGCTTTTGTGTGTGTGTGTTTTATGGAGGACTTAGTGGCTGTGGCTTTGTGTCGCTGTTTTAGTCACAAAAACTGCAGTGAGTGCATTCTGCCCCTTGAGTTTCTCCTTCACCAACATAGCCCTCCTTCCTCAAGCACACACACCTTTATCTACAGATTGTTACCTCTCTTTGAGAAAGAGAATCTTAATTGGTGCAGAAGCTCTCACATCACCCTTGGAACAACTTGTTATACCTCTCCAGTTTGATGCATTAATTAAATGCCTAAGTATTTCAGAGACATACTGTAGTTCTCTGGAATTTTCACCAGAATAGAAGGAAAGAGATAAATGGAATCTATACACAGATATTTACTGCCTCAGGCCTGTGGGGGAATGCCAAGTTGTTTGTTGACATAGTTTCGGTAGTCTCAATCAGAATCAGCAAACTGGGCTCATAGGCCAAACCCTGCCTGCCCCATTTTTTTGCATGGCTCTCGAGCAGAAGAATGAGTTTTACATTTTTTGATGGTTTAATGATGATGTGTGAAAACTATGTGAAATTCAAATTTCAGGCCCCATAAATTTTCGTGTGTGTGTGTGTGTGTGTGTGTGTGTGTAAAATTTGGTAGATACAGGGTCTTGCTATGTTGCCCAGGCTGGTCTTGAACTCCAGGGCTCAAGTAAGTGATTCCCCTACCTCAGCCTCTCAAAATGCTGGAATTTCAGGTTTGAACCACTGCTTTCATCCCCATAAATAAAGTTTTATTGGAATATAGCCATTCTCTTTCTTTCAGGTATTGTGTATGTCTGCTTTTGCTCTGCAATAGCGGGTTGAGTACTTGGAACAGAGACCAAATGTTGGCAAAAGGCTGACATATTTACTGTATTATACAGAAAAAAATTGTCAACCTATGTCTATACTTATGACAATTTCAGTAAAAATACAAAGTTTAAGTAATTTGGGATGATGACTTTAAAAATAAAAAGGTAGCAAGGTTATAGTTGCTGAACAAATGAACTGTGGGCACGAGGTGCCATTAGTCTAAGCCTGAATGTTCAAGGAAGGCCCAGGGAGAGCCTGATGTGGCCTGGCTATTTGTCATCTTTGCAAAAGGGAAGTGATATAATTGGTCTGTCAACGAACTTGATTTTCAGTTGACTCAAAGATCTAAGGAGGAATAAAAATTATTTAAAGCTGGGTGTGGTGGCTCACGCCTGTAATCCCAGCACTTTGGGAGGCCAAAGCAGGGGAATCACCTGTGGTCAGGAGTTCAAGACCAACCTGGCCAACATGGCGAAACCCTATGTCTACTAAAAATACAAAAATTAGTCAGGCATGGTGGCAGGCACCTGTGATCCTATCCTAGCTACTCAGGAGGCTGAGGCAGAAGAATCACTTAAACCCGGGAGGCAGAGGTTGCAGTGAGCCGAGATGGCACCATTGTACTCCAGCCTGGGCAACAAGAGTGAAACTCCGTCTCAAAAAAAAAAAAAATTATTTAAAAAGGAACTTAGGGAAGAATGGGGAGAATTTTAGAATCATTTAATAGAAGTACAAACACATAGACTTTTAACTTTTGCCCATTAAATTTTTTTTAACATTTTATTTTGTTAAATTAAAAAAAAAAATAGTGATGGGGTTTCACTATGTTGCCCAGGCTGATCTTAAACTCCTGGGCTCAGGTGATCCTCCCACCTTGGCCTCCCAAAGTGTTGGGGTTACAGGCATGAGCCAACTGCACTCAATCCATTAAATGTCTTTAGTGTAACTTCGGTTGTATGATAATTTGTAAGTTGACTGTGCAGATCTCTTAAAAGGTTGGTATGGTGTATTTTTAGAATGTTTTAGAGAGAGAGAGAGAGAGTGTGTGTGTGTATGTGTGTGTATGTGAGAGAGAGAGAGAGAGAGAGAGAGAGAGAGAGAAAACACAGAACGGAAACCTTGTTAAAATCTGAGCCTTTGATGTTTTATTCTAAGGCTAAGGCTTTGGGTTATATGTTTAATCAAATACTATGTGAGAAATTTTTATTAGTTACACATTGAAGTGTTCCATTCAAGTCTACAGGTATATCCTCCTAGGGATTTAGTTTAACAACCTTTCCCTACCCCTGACAAGGGAATGCTTTATTGGAGTTTCCTAGAAATGACTAATTAGGACCCTTCGTATTACCTAGTCTATCAGTCCAACCCATGTGCTCCTTCAACAGCATCTCAGGCTAATGCTTTTAATTTAATTTTGATTTTTTAATGTTTTGCTATGATTGGCTCTTTCACAGTTTGATTTTTTTGTATTATATAATTCCATTTTAAGGTGTTTAAAGCTGGAAAATCTTAGCTGCATGATATAGTTACTTTTTTTCATATATTTTTAGCTCTGAAGTTGGAGATTCCAACCAGCTAATAAATGGGATCAGAGTCATGTGGGTATTTTTTTGCTGTTGTCGCTCTATCAAAATGTAAACGTGCCACTAGGAAGCACCTCTGCTTCTATGTGGCGCCTTACCCAAGGGAATATCTTCTTGGGGAAAAAAAGTGTAGTTTTTCCAGCAGAAACTTGTGAGAGTGCAGAACCACAGAGGACCAACAGTGTCTGAATAAAAAACTCCAGGGCAGGGGAGCAAAGTCTGCCTGTGGAAAGGAAAGATTTTAGTAACTGTCAAGTCACAATTTTTCTTTTAAGATGAGTGATAAAATCAAAACCTGTCACTCCCCCATTTTGGGCTTACCCGAGCATTGAATAAAGCAGTATAACTTGCTTTGGCACTTTCTGGTGACAGAGACACTTTTTACCTGTGTATGTGTTTTGGAAGCGGGCAGTCCTTCTAAATACTGCCATGTAATGTCCCACCTACAAAATGGATGTAGTCTAAAGCCATTTAAACATTTAAATAGCAGTTGTAGTATCTTTTTCAGGTGACCAGTTATACTGCCCGGAGGAAGTCTTGGGGGGTGTAAACCATTTTGTCACAATCTCCTAAATCCAGAGTAGTGATGGGAGACCATAGTGTATCCACCCAAAATAGTCTTCTCAGTGGAGATTTGATAACCAAGCATTGCTAAATTGCTTGGTGACTATTAAAGCTGGGCTTAGAAAGGCTTTGCTGCTTGTCAGTTCAGGATCTCACCATCACCTTTCCATGTACATGACCTAATTTTATGAGTTCACACAAACATGATCACATCCCCAGGGTTTAGATTGATGGTGGCCAAACTCACAAGGGAATAATAATAATGGCATGGAGTATTTTATTAATTCACAAATGAAAAATGTATCTTGACATTTCTGCTTGGCAGATACAGATACTCTCTTAGCCAGTCAAGGTACCCTCTTTTTTATATCATTGCTGGAAATATGACAATAAATGATTGATCTATAGCTTTCCTATTACAAGATTCCCACCTGGCAGACCACCAGCTATCTGTTTTGGCCATATTTATTTATTGGATGTGTTGGAAGCAAGTAATTGTTTGCAGCATCTTATTCGATTTTTATAAACATGATTCTGTGATTTTTATAACCATGATTCTGTGGATTTTTATAACCACGATTGGGTTTTGAATTCAGCTTTTAAGATTGCAGATTGGGAGCTCTTTGGAATATATTATACAGCTTTTCTCTCCAGGGAATTTGTGAATCCTCTCTCTTGTTCACTAAAGAGAAGACATATCAAGAGGAAATAAAGATTCTTAAAATGTTGCCTGAGCAGGGTGTGTGATGGGGGAAAGCATCTTCTTAAGTATCCTGTTAAGTGATAGTAGTTTTAAAAAATCAGGAAATACGTCTTCCACATGTGTGAACTTGGCACATATTATTCTGAAGTATGAATGTATTTTAGGAAGTTGAAACATCAGAAGTTAGGAAGCTTGCAGCACGATTTAGTTATAGATTAATAGTCAAACAAAAATCAACCCTGAATAAGTAGTGCAGTGGGATTAAAAACGTTTTGCCTCCTCAATGCCTAGCTTCAGCTCATCAGTGAAAAATAAAGGAGTGGACAAATTCAGTGCCAGCCTTTGCATTCAGTCTCTCCACCTGAGTCATGCATGGGTGAGAAGAGGCAGGTGTGTGGAGGTGTGTGCAGCTGCCTGGGACTCTACCTATTTTCTGGAAGATAAAGGAGTTTTTAAGAGGCCTTTATTGATGACCTCTGGCTACCTAACGGATTACTCCAAAACTGAAAACAATGAACATCTCATATAGTCTTTGTAGTTGGGAAATTTGGGAGCTGGGTGGTGTGGCTCAGGTCACTTGTGAGAATGCTGTCAAGATGTCTGCTGGGACTGCAGTTGTTTAAAGACTTGACTGAGGCTGGAAGATCCTCTCCTAGGGCAACTCACTCATGCGCCTGGGCTGTGAGTGCTGGCTGTTGGTGGGAGGCTGCAGTCCTCACCATGTGGACTACTGCTAGGTTGCTTGAGTGTCCTCACAACATGGCAGCTGGCTGCCCTGGGGTGAGTGATCCAAGAGCAAGCAAGATAGAAGCTGCAGTGTCTTCTGTGACTTAGCCTCAAAAGTCACACTTATTTCCACAGAATCCTTTTGGTTATACAGGTCAGTCCAAGAGCATGTGTACCAGGAGGTGAGACTTATTTGGACTATCTCCTGGAGGCTGGCTACCACAAGGCCCTTTTCTACTTTTTGAAAAACTTGCATGAAAGGATAAACAAGGGTATACATATAGATGGCAAAGCTTTTCCCATTGCTTTCTTCCTTTGGAATCTCTTCACTGCCCTCCCAACCCCACTCCTTCCTGCTGCCCTCCTCCTTAAATGGGAGCAGAATTGGCCAAAGAAATGCTATAGCCGCCTGTTGGCTTGTGGTCCTGCCATCAGTGTGTCTCGTGCACCCAGCATGCTGGCTGCGGTTGTTCTGTCTGGAGGCCCCTCTCTTGCTGAACATTCCTCCCTCTTCTTCCTTATCCAGCATCAGCTTCTCAGCTCTGTGTGGGTGGTTGCTACTTTGTGAGAGAGGCAGTTGGTATTTTGAATTTTCCAGTAATTATTTCTGAAGAGATGCACATTATGGTTGTTTGGCAGCAACAGATTGAAGTTACACAATCCCAGATCTCTGCACAGGAGCCCCATCTGTTAGCACGTGCTCTTTCCCCCTTTGCTTTTCCTGCCAGAATAGCTTAGGGATGGAGGAGAAGTTTTGTGAGGAGGGCCTTCTATGATTTGTGTCTGTGGAAGGGGATTTCTACTCTGTTTAAAATATAACCTCAAACAAATCCAGATGGTTCCAGAACCCATGGGCATCTCATGAGTGAGAAGAGAAGACACATTCATTGCTGGACTTGGCTTCTTTGGAGGAGGCCTTGGCTTCCTGGTGGGTGGACACTTCCTGATAAATGAGTCCCATCCTCTTACCTTATAATCTTGGCCTTCAGAGATACAGTTTGGGTCTCTTTTTCTTTTTCTTTTTCTTGTTCTACTTTTTTTTTTTTTTAAGAGAGAGGATATTGCTCTGTTGCCCAGTCTGGAGTGCAGTGGTGCAGTCATAGCTCACTGCAGCCTCAACTCCCAAGCTCAAGTGATCCTCCTGACTCAGCCTCCCAAGTAGCTGGGACTACAGGCATGTACCACTACATCCAGCTTGTGTCTCTTTTTGAATAAAATAGCATAAAGTGCTGTTTTGGAAAGTTGAAGTGCTTTCTTCATCCTTACTACAAGCTTTTTTCAGTTTAGCAAGTGGTTTTCCAGATTATTCTTTACCTGTAGAATCTTAGGTTTTAGGGGTAGCCTCTCTCAGGATTTAGAGAGCAGCAGTGCAGTTGGTGCCCTGTCTCTTAGAAAAATCAATGAAATTTGCCCTCCCTTAGCTTCTGGGTAATGTTTTTGTTTGATGTTTTTTTGAAGGTTAGGAAGGAAGGAGTTTAAACAGGTAGTTTGTTGTCTGGGTTCTATCAGAGGCTCTCTGTGCGTGTGTGCGTGTGTGTGTGTGTGTGTGTGTGTGTGTGTGTGTCTGCTTTGATTGGTGAGACTTTTTTTTTTTTTTGAGACAAGTCTCGCTCTGTCACTCAGGCTGAGGTGCAGTGGTGTGATCTTGGCTCGCTGCAACCTCCGCCTCCCAGATTCAAGCGATTTTCCTGCCTCAGCCTCCCAAGTAGCTGGAACTACAGGCACATATCACCATGCCCAGCTAATTTTTTGTATTTTTAGTAAAGATGCGGTTTCACTGTGTTCGCCAGGATGGTCTTGATCTCTTGACCTTGTGATCCGCCTGCCTCGGCCTCCCAAAGTGTTGAGATTACAGGCGTGAGCCACCATGCCCGGCCGAGACATCTTAAAATTGTGATGTACCTAAGGGGATGGTCTGCGTTGATTCACCCACCCCTCTCCCATGCTTCTGGGGAGACTGGGCCCCAGTGGTTGTCGGGGAAATGTGAGCTATGCAGCCCATACCCTTAGATTCTACTCTGCATTCCTGGAAAAGGACCTACTGTACGGTTGTTCCAACCCTGGACAGGAAATTGTGTCTACTTCTCCATTTTAAGGCTGATGACTAAGTGGCTGAGAATGTGCACATACAAAATACACTTCAACATTGAAGGAATCAGAGGGACTGGGAACCCAAAGACATGAAACTGGGGGGAAAAAAAACCCTCAAATTTTGGACTCTTCCCTAAATGCTAATATACACCTGATTAACAGTCTCCTCAGGGCAGACCACTTGAGCAGAAAGGGTTGGTGCCAGAATCATGCTTGTTTCCCTCCTGAAGCTCTTGATTCAGCTTGGGGGAAGAGAGCTGGGAGGGTAAGACCAAGTCACAGAAAGGAGGACTGGGGCCTTCAGGGCAAAGGGCCAAGAGAAGAGCTATGCCAATTTGTCCCCCAGCTGTTAGCATAGAGCTGAGCTGCAGCATCACTGAACAACAGTTAGATAGGCTTTGTTGGTATGCAGCCGATCATCAGGTGAGGGAGGGGGTCCTTCATGTATCAGATGCTTGCCCTACAGTGAGCACTGGTTGAGCATCAACTCTGGTTTGGGCGCTCAGTTTCCGCTTCCAGGGATTCAAAGAGTAAGGCCCCTGTGGGGCTTCGACTCTGGAGGGAGCTAGCCCTGTCCTGTTTCCCAGACCTCTTGGCTTCCCAAGAAGTTTTAGCAGCAAAAGAGAGGGAATTTGTGAGGGAGGAAATTCTCCCACAAATCTGGAAGTCAAATGTTCAAACGAAAAAGTCAAATGTTAAAAATTAGAATTCAAAAAATCCCCCTGTCCACAAAGTGAAAAAAGCCTTTTGGGCTTGACAATTATCATAACTCTAGGATGTTTCATATACCATACTTGGCTATATCTGTTGTTGAAGAGAGGGGTGATGTCATTTTTTCACCTCTTTCTGGAAATAGAATTTATGTAGCACATGTGGGCTTCCTCAAGAGAAATTTAAAACCCCAAATTGATTGGATGGTGAGACCTACCACCTCTCTCAAGCATGTGTCTCTCCAAGTGACACACATAAGAGACTATTTAAAGCATGTACTGTGGCTGTGTGTGCTGGCTCACTTCTGTAATCCCAGCACTTTGGAAAGCCAAGGCGGGAGGATTGCTTGAGACCAGCCTGAGCAACAAAATGAGATCCCGAATGTACAAAAAAAAAAAAAAAATATGTGAGCATGGTGGCATGTGCCTTTAGTTTCAGCTGCTCAGGAGGCTAGGGTGGGAGGATCACTTGAGCCTGGGAGATTGAGGCTGCAGTGAGCCATAATCACCCCACTAATTGCCCCACTGTACTCTAACCTGGACAATAGAGCAAGACTTTATCTCAAAGAAAAAAAAAAGAAATGTTAATCTGTGTGGTATAGTTGAACATTTTATTAGAAATTACAGGACACTCTTCCTGCTCCATTTCCCTTGGGCCTAAGCCTCCATGTTCTTTTTTAAAAAATAGTTTCATTGAGATATAGTTTATCTGCCATATAATTTACCATTTAAAAGCTGTACAATAGTTTTTAACATACCAACAGAGTTGTACAACTATAACCTCAATCTAATTGTTAGAACATTTTATCACCCCCAAAGGAAATCCTATACCCATTAGCAGTCACACTCCATTCCCCTTCCTTCCCACCTCCCAGTCCTAGGCAAGTGATGATCTAGTTTGTGTCTAGATAGATTTGTTTATCTAGACATTTCATGTAAGTGGAATAGGAGAATAGGTAGTCTTGTATGACTGAATCAGTTCGCTAACCATAATGTTTTCAAGGTTCAGCTGTGTTGTAGCAACTATGAGGACTTTATTCCTTTTTTGTTGCTGAACAATACTCCATTTTATTGATATACTATATTTTATTTACCCGTTTATCAGTTGACGGACATTTGGGTTATTTCCACTTTTGGCTATGATGAATAGTGCTGCTATGAACATTCACATTCATGGATATGTTTTCATTTCTTGGGTATATACCTAGGAGTAGAATTGCTAGGTCATATGGTAACTTTATGTCAGACATTTTCAGGAACTGCCAAACTTTTTCAAAGTAGCTGCCCCATTTTACATTTCTGCCAGTAGTATTTAAGGGTTTCAATTTCTCCACATCCTCTCCAACACTTCTCATTGTCAGTCTGTTTAGTTATAGCCATCTCAGTAGGTGTGAATTAGTTTTGGTTTGCATTTGGTTTTCATTTGCATTTCTCTAATGGCTAATGATACTGAGTGTCTTTTCATGTAGCTATTGGGTATTTGTATATATTGGAGTTTTTTTGTTTTTGTTTTTGTTTTTTTTTTGAGATGGAGTCTGCCTCTGTTGCCCAGGCTAGCATGCAGTGGCGCGATCTTGGCTCTGCAACCTCTACTCCCAGGTTCAAGCAATTCTGCAGCAGCCTCCTGAGTAGCTGGAATTACAGGTGCATACCACCAGGCCTGGCTAATTTTTTTGTATTGTTTTAGTTGAGACGGGGTTTCACCATGTTGGCCAGGCTGGTCTCGAACTCATGATCTTGTGATCCACCCGCCTTAGCCTCCCAAAGTGCTGGGACCACAGGCATGAGCCACCACACCCAGCCTGTATATGTTCTTTAGAGAAATGTCTATTCAGATTATTTCTCCACTTTTTAATTAGGTTATTTATCTTTTTTAAAAATCACTAAGTTATATATTCTAGATGCAGATTCCTTATTAGATATGTGACTAAATATTTTCTCCCATTGTCTTTTCTGTCTTTTTTTTTTTTTTTTTTTTTGAGACGGAGTGTTGCTCTGTTGCCAGGCTGGAGTATAGTGGTTCAGTCTTGGCTCACTGCAACCTCTGCCTTCTGGTTCAAGCGATTCTCTTGCCTCGGCCTCCTGAGTAGCTGGGACTATTGGCACCTGCTACCATGCCCAGCTAATTTTTTGTATTTTTTTTTTATAGTAGAGATGGGATTTCACCATGTTGGCCAGGATGTCATTTCTTGATGATATCATTTGAAGTGCAAAAGTTTTTAATTTTGGTAACATGCAGCTTACTTGTTTTGT
Source organism: Cacajao melanocephalus (assembly GCA_963573385.1). Classification (NCBI taxonomy): domain Eukaryota; kingdom Metazoa; phylum Chordata; class Mammalia; order Primates; family Pitheciidae; genus Cacajao; species Cacajao melanocephalus. The sequence continues at coordinate 77,552 of CAUYLG010015890.1, forward strand.
CTCTCATGCCTTTAATATCATGTCTAAGAAGATTTTGCCTAACCCACAATCACAAAGATTTACTCCTCTGTTTTAACAGTTTTTATAGTTTGAGCTCTTACATTTAGATTTGTGATCCATTGTGAGTTAGTTTCTGCATGTGGTGTAAGGGAGTAGTCCAGCTTCATTCTTTTGCATGTGGATATCCAGTTGTCCCAGCACCATTTGTCAAAAAGATTATTCTTTTCCACATTCAATTAACTTTGCACCCTTGTAAAAAATCAGTTGGCCATAGGTACAAGAATTGATTTCTGAACTCTCAATTTTGTTTCTCTGATCTGTATGTCTCTTGTTATGCTGGTACCACCACACTGTCTTGATTACTATAGCTTTGTAGTAAATTTTGAAATCAAGAAGTATGAGGCCTCCCAATTTGACCATTTTTTCAAGATTGTTTTAGCTATTCTGAGTCCATTGCATTTCTATATGAATTTTAGAATCAGTTTAATTTTTTCAAAGAAGGCAACTGGGATTTTGATATTGATTGTGTTTAATCTGTAAAAAAATTTGGGAAGTATTGCCATCTTAACATTAAATCTTCCAATTCATGAACATGGGATATCTTCCATTTATTTAAGTCTTCTTTAATCGCTTCAAACAATGTTTTTTGTTGTTGTTTTTGTTGTTGTTTGTTTGTTTTTTGAGATGGAGTCTCCCTCTTTCTCCCAAGCTGGAGTGCAATGGTGTGATCTCTGCTCACTGCAACCTCTGCCTCCTGGGTTCAAGCGATTTTCCTGCCTCAGCCTCCAGAGTAGCTGGAACTGCAGGTGCACACCACCATGCCTGGCTAATTTTTTGTATTTTTTTAGTAGAGATGGGGTTTCACCATGTTAGAATGGTCTCAATCTTTTGACCTGGTGATCCGCCTGCCTTGGCCTCCCAAAGTGCTGGGATTACAGGCATGAGCCACCGTACCCAGCCAAAACAATGTTTTTGTTGTTGTTGTTGTTTGTTTGTGTTTTGAGACATGGTCTTGCTCTGTCGCCCAACCTGAATTGCAGTGATGTGATCATGGCTCACTGCAGCCTCAGTGGCTCACTGCAGCCTCAACCTCCCAGGCTTAGGCAATCCTCCTGCCTCAGCCTCCCTAGTATCTGGAACCACAGACATGTGCCATCATATCCAGGTGATTTTAAAATTATTTGTAGAGACAGGGTCTATGTTGCCCAGGCTGGTTTTGAACTCCTGAGCTTAAGTGATCCTCCTGTCTGCCACTCCCAAAGTGCCAAGATTACAGGTGTGAGCCACTGCTCCTGGCCCTGTAGTTTTTATAGTATAAGTTGTCTCAGTCTGTTCTGCATTGCTATAAAGCAGGGGTCCCCAACCCCTGGGCCTATTAGGAATGGGCCACACAGCAAGAGGTGAGCATCAGGGTGAGTCAGCATTACTCCCTGAGCTCGGCCTCCTGTCAGATCAGTGGTAGCATTAGAGTGGGAACCCTGTTGTGAAGGGCACATGCCAGGGGTTTAGGTTTGCACTCCTTATGAGAATCTAATCCCTAATGATCTGAACTGGAACAGTTTCATCCCAAAACCATATCCCCAGCTCTCATCTCCCCGATCCATGGAAAAATTGTCTTCCATGAAACCAGTCCTTGGTGCCAAAAAGGTTGGAGACTGCTGCTCTAAAGGAATACCTGATGCTGGGTAATTTATAAAGAAAAGAGGTTTATTTGGCTCACAGTTCTATGGGCTGTAGAAGAAACATGGCCGTCTGTTTCTGGTGAGGGCATCAGGGAGCTTCCAGTTCTGGCAGAAGGCAAAAGGTGTGTCACATGGCGAGAGAGGAGGAGAAAGAAAGATAAAAGGAGGCGCTGGGCTCTTTAATAATCAGACCTGGGGAGAACTAATAGAATGAAAACTCATTCATTACCTTCAGGACAAGAACAGGCCATTCATGAGGGATCCACCCCCGTGACCCAGACACCTCCCGCTGTGCTTTACCTACAACATTGGGAATCAAATTTTAACATGAGATTTGGAGGGGACAGATATCCCAAATATCCAAACTATATCAAAGTCTTACATTTCTTTTGTTAAATTATTTCCTAAATATTTTATTTTTTGATATTGTCATAAATGGAATTGTTTTGTTAAATTTTTTTGGGGGGAATTTTCATTGCGAGTGTATAGAAATATAATTGATTTTTACATATTGATCTTACATCCTACAGCCTTGTTGGTTTCATTTAGTTCTTTGGTGGATTCCTTAGGACTTCCTGTATACAAGATTATGTTATCTGCAAATAGAGATAGTTTTACTTCCTTTCCAATAGGGATGCCTTTTATTTCTTTTCTTGCTAATTACCTTGGTTAGAACTTCTAGAATAATTTTGAGGAGAAGTCACAAGAGCTGACATTTTTGTCTCGTTTTTGACATTAGAGTGAGAGCATTCAGTCTTCTATCATTAAATATGACATCAGCTGTGGGTGTTTCATAAATGCCGTTTATTAAATTGAGGAGGTTCCCTTCTAGTCCTAGTTTGTTTAGTGTTTTTATCATAAAAGGGTGTTGGATTTTGTCAAATGCTTTTTCTATGTATATTGACATCATGTGGGTTTTGTCCTCTGTTCTGTTGATTGTTGTATATTGCATTAACTGATTTTCAGATATTAAAGCAACCTTGCATTCCTGGGATAAATCTTGCTTGTTTGTGGTGTGTAATCCTTTTTATGTGTTGCTGGATTTCGTTTACTAGTATTTTGTTGATGATTTTTTCATCCATATTCAGTAGGAGATACTGGTCTGTAGTTTTTTTCCCCTTGTGATGCCTTTGTTTGGCTTTGGCACCAGAGTAATATTGGCGTGATGGAATGAGTTGGAAAGTGCTTCTTCCCTTAGTATGTTTTTGGAAGAGTTTACAAACAATCGGTATTAATTCTTTAAATATTTGGTAGCATTCACCAGTATGGTCCAGGTCTTTCCTTTGGGGGAAGTTTTAAACTTACCAGCTTAATCTCTCTGCCTATTTTAGATCCATTTGCATTTTCTGTTTCCTCTTGAGTTGGTTTCATTAGTTGGTGTCTTTCTTGGAATTTATCTATTTTATTGAAATTGTCTAATTTGTTAGCTTGGATTTACTCATAGTATCTTTTCTTATTTTTTAATGAAATTAATAAGCCCTACTGTACCTTTTTCCCAGGGTTGATTTGAGGATCAAGTTAGGTAATGTTTATAGAAGTGCTTTGAAGGCTGTATATTTTATTTGTTCTAAAATTTAAATTTAGAAAACATAATTGTTCTAGAACCAATTTTAGGTATTAAATTCCTTTGCATTCTTCACACTCAGTGTCAAGAGTAGCCCAGAGTTTACCACTGTTGCAATTTTTTATTTTTCAGATGGGGCCTCACTCCTTTGCCCAGACTGGAGTGCAGTGGCACTGTCACAGCTTACTACAGCCTCAGACCTCCTAGGCTCAAGTGATCCTCCTGCCTCAGCCTCCTGAATAGCTGGGACTGCAGGCAGATACCACTGCACTCAGCTAATTTTTAATTTTTTTTGTGTAATCAGTGTCTTCCTATGTTGTTCAGGCTGGTCTCAAACTCCTGGGCCCAAGTGATCTCCCCACCTTGGCCAACTGTCTACAGTTTATGAAGTTTAACATTTGTGATTTGCTCCTTTTTTGTGAGTTGCACTTGAGGGGAAAGATTATTGCCCATGTTACCAAAGGAATATGAACTAAGATTGAGTTGAAAGGGCAATTAAAGGGATATTGAGGTCTATCTGCCTATTTCTTGAGGGATAGCAGAACATAGATCCTATACTATCAGGGTCATAGGGCATTAGTACCCCATCAGGAAGTCATCTTTGGGCTCTGACCCGTTTGTTCCTGGCTAGCAGTGAGAGCAGCTGTTTCCTTTCTTCTCTGAGGAATCACTGATCATGGCCCATTCTTTGGCTTCCTAACCTCTCATAGCCCATACCTTAGATGCATTGTATTCATTCCCACTTCTTCCCAGCTTGCTTCTAAGTCAACAATAAAGGTCCTTTGAAAATACAAATCAACTGGCTTTCAAAAATAAAGCATCATTTTTTTTCTAGAGCTTTCTTCTTTTGCTGAATACGAAAACAAATTTAAAAAGGAAATAACTAATTGAGAAAGGGAAGCTGGTGACACAGGAAATGAATCCTTTAAAAGCAGAAGTCCAGGCACAGGGGTTTCTGTGCAAACGTGTTGTGGGCCTTGAAGTGATAGTCCTGTGAGGCCGTGGTAGGGCTTTCCTCCTGATTCAGTACTCAGCTAGTCTCAACGGGCCTCGGGTGTGGCTTTTCCCTCCTTAACTGGATGCTGAATAGGCCCCTTGCACTTACTGGGACTCAGTTGTGCCTGTGCCTAGCACACAGTATGCTGCTGCTGGTAAGAACCTGTGCTTGGTTGGTTGGCTAGATGGTGATCTGTGAAGATATTCTGTGGTTCCAATTTAGGGCTTCAGGTCCTGACAAAGCTACCAGTTTAAATGAATTGCAGAGTGCCCACGTTGAACATCTGGTTTGGATCTTTATTAGAATTTCTTAATACTGTGGCTTACAGTCCATTGCTTTTATATGTTTGTAAAATCTGACCGTTAGTGCTGAGCCTTCCAAATTTGTGGCATCCTTTGCAGGTCTTTTGTGTGACCCTCTGTGGCAGAGATGCACACTTGGGCCTTGAATTCAGATATCTAGGCCACTGTGTTGGTAACCAGGGTTTCTATTCGTTTGTGGTCAGAGGCTTACTTAATATGAGATATATTGCAACCTGGGCAATTGTGTGAAGCTTTGGGGTCACCTCCACTAAAGAGGACAGAGTAGAGCAGCAAGGGGATAATTTCATCTGTTTGAGATATCTGGCCCCAGTGTGGTCGTGTGGGTTCCCTGTCTGACTTCTGGGTGGTGCTCAGAAGCATGGCCCTGGGAGTTTGTTCTAGAGACAAGCCATCTGCTTCCATTCTGGCTCCATGCTTGCCCTCAGTGGTATGACAGTACAGAGCAGTGTCCTTGACTCCATCATGCCATCAGCAGGAACCCTGGAGCCTTTCTTCCTTGGTTTATGGTACACTTGGGTTTTCTTAGGTTCATCCTATGAATGAAGACAAATTAGCTCTAGAATTAATTGGGGGGCTCTCAAGCATGATTGAGTCATGGCGTGTGTGTGTGTGTGTGTGTGTGTGTGTGACAGAGAGAGAATAAATTCCACCCCTCTTTCTTGGGAGGAGGAGGAGGAGGAGGAGGAATGGGCTGGCTAGGTTGAGGATGGGAGTCCTGTGATCAAATGGAGGCAGAGGATAAATGGGTAGAAGGGGACTCAGTTTGGGGTAAGAAGAGATTTTTGTGCTTACTAAGGATTCTAGGCCTGTATTCTTGCTGCTTGATAGACTGTGTTGATGTATCAGTGACTAACCTGTAGCTTGTGGAATATGCGGTGTCTTTTCTATACCAGTTCTCTGATTCTCCAGCTCCAGCTGGGTTTTCAACAAGTCAGTTCTTTTCTGATACTTACTTCCTGGAGTTAGCCTCAGACTCCAGAGGTTTCAGGGCTCAGTCTCACAAAACTGCTCTCACTTCAGATGCCAATTGCAAGTCCCAGATCTCAGTCACTTGCACTTCTGTCTGACTTGGCTACAAATTTTGGGGTTTTCATACCCTCACCCAGGTTTGATCATTTGTTAGAATGACTCCAAGAACTCAGGAAAATGCAAATGTTTACTGGTTTATTATAAAGGATACAACTCAGAAACATGGAAGAGCTAGGTGTAAGGAGGGGTGAGTAGCTTCCACGCCCTCTCTGGGAACACCACCCTCCATGCACATCTAAGTGTCTGCCAGCCCAGAAGCTCTCTGAAGCTCATAGTCCAAGAGTTTTTATAACTTTGTCTCCAGCTCCCTTCCCCTCCCCAGAGATGGGGGGTGGGGAGGGTTGAAAATTCCCATCTTCTAATCATGTGTTTGGTCTTTCTGGTGGCCAGCCCCCATCCTGAAGCCACTTGGATATGAGATATTGTTTATGTGTTTTGAGGTCAGAAAGAGAGCCTCTGTGTGTGTGAGAATACAGGAGACTTGTTCAAATTTTGGCAGCTTTCTCAATTATCATATCAAATGTTTAGAAACCCATAAAAACGGCTGTCTGTCTAAAGGAGAGGAAGTGGTGGACAGATATAAAATACTTTGTGATAATATTTCCCTTCTTCTAAGACTTTCAAGTTTTTTCGTAGATTTGAATTTTAACCCAGTACATTTTCAGCATACCAGAGTGCAAACTAGAATGTTAAACTGTTTCCCTCAATCCGTAAAATTTTGCATTCCATACCTTCAGAGAGTGAGGGAAGAACTCTTTTCTACTGAGGATAGTCTTTATCCTGAATAAGCATAAAAAGCATCTACTGTTTAAGAGCACCCGTGGGCGATTCACATAACCTTTTAGATTTAGGGAAGACTGACTATTGAAAGGAAGAGTTTCATTAACAGCAACAAATGGGCCAGAAGTGGAAATTTTGGTTTATTTTTGGATTTCCTCTGTGTTTGCTTTTAATTCATCTACTGATCTAATCTCTTGTCTGTATTCACCAAGCTGCCAGGCAATGCTGTGCTTGTCAGAATCAAACTCATCAAACTCATTCTAGACAGAGAGCCTTTCAGTGCCCTGGAAGGGAAGAAGGTTTTTAGGAAACACAGGATTTCTGTAAAAATGGAAAGGCGCATAAAGGTAGGTTAGTTACGTAACAGTGCTTTCAGATGAAAAGCAAGGCCTGACATTTGTGGCCCAAACTCTACATTATGGGAGACTGGGACCTGGAGCGTACTGAGAATCTGGGTATATGACTTCTTACTAAAGTTACTTGTGGTGTGATACCTGAAGTTTAGATTCTTTCCTTTTTCTTTCTTTTCATTTCCCAGGGACTTGCTCTGTTGTCTAGGCTGGAGTACAGTAGTGTGATCATAGATTACTGCAGCCTCTAACTCCTGGACTCACGTGGTCCTCCCAGCTCAGCCTCCTGAATAGCTGGGACTACAGGTGTGTGCCACTATGTCTGGCTAATTTACTTTTATTTTTTGTAGAGATAGGGTTTCACCATGTTGCCAGGTTGGTCTTGAACTCCTGGGCTCAAGCAGTCCCCTTCCTTAGCCTCCCAGTGTTGGGATTACAGGTGTGAGCTGCTGGGCCTAGCCTAGTGTTTTAGGGCAGCACTAGGTCAGCTGGTACTGGGACACTGGCTGATTGACAGTATAAATACAAATAGAATCTTACCCAAACACACCTTTTCAAGTTATGTGGTTAGTTTGTTTTTCTCTTGTTTTCCATTCTCGAGGCTCCCCAAACTGGTTTAAGTAAATGAGCAGTCCTCTCCCACCCACTGCCTCTGCCTGTTCAGACCTTCTCTTGGTGATTGAAGATGCCAGACCCAGTGGGGTCTGCAGTGACTGGGTGTAGGGCTGGGCAAATTTATTTACCTGGCACCTGCCCTGAGCTGGCCAAGAAATGACTGGGCAGAGGTGTCTTCCTTGGAGTTCCTTCAGCCCTCTGCTCAGCCTGGGGACTGGAGTGGGGTGGTGTTTGTTTTCTTTCTCTATTCCACCATGGCAGGGTCATGTGTTTTATGATGTAACAGATAAGGCTCCCTATCACTCATGCAAACTTTGTGTAAATCTCTTGATTCCCAGCTGCTTGACTGATGTAGTATTCCCAGCTGCTTGACTGATGTAGGAACACAAGTTCCAGTGAGAGGAGCGTGTAGGGGTGAAGCCATCTCACACAGTATTACCCTTCCTAGGTGTAGAGTGAGGAGATGATACAGCTGTTGACCCTTCTTAATCTGCAGAGTGTTTGGTGCCCAAAGACAGTTGCTGGGGCAGAGCTGGACCTAGAGCTTTGGTCTTGTGCTGAGATGTGCTCCTTTTTTTTTTCCTCCTTCTGCCCCAGCTCTTGGGCGGCTTCGCTACTGTTGCTGATTGGTGCACACCCCCTTTCGAGAATCTCAGGTTCTCAGCTTGGTAAAAGCAGCTGGTGGAGATGATGGAGAGAGGAGGAAGGACCTAAAAGGAGTGGGTACATGTGGAGGACGGAGGGAAGGCTCTGTCCTTGTCTTAAGGAGATTAGGGCAGAAATAGAAAGCTAGGAGAGAGTTTAGCAAAAGGTTATTCTCATAGACTCCTTTCTTTGGGGGCTGTGGGATTGATGGTGAAGGAGTCTGGTAACAGAGAAAAAAAAAACCCAGGAGGTGGATGAGTGTGGGACTTATTAGGAGGAGGGGAAAAGGGCTTCTCAGCTCCTGACAGCTGAGTGTTGGTAGCACTTTACTTCCCTTACCTTTAATCATTAGGTTATCTGGAAGCTGTAGGGAAAGAACACATAGCCATGGATATTCTGGCCCTGGGATCCTGTGAAGGAGGATGGTAGTAAATGTTTGGGAGTCCATGACAAAAAGAGTGGAAGATAAATTATGTAACTGTAAAAAAAAACTTTTAAAAACTAGGATCAGCTTCCAGCACTACAACAAAAGCAGAACTTCTATTCCCATTGCCCAGATAAAGGACAATCAAGATTTTGCCATGCTTGCTTCCCCAATCCTTTTTTTTTTTTTTTTGATCCACATTCCTCATAGTTTTTTTAAGGTGAAGAACTTAGAACTGAATTCAGAATCTAACTGAATTCACAATTCCAGATGTTATGTGATGAGAGACTACCAGAAACTGTTCTGGCCATCAAGAGATGAATTAAACATAAGGTTTAGCATCCAGGCCTTAGTGTTGGACAGATTTGGGTTTGTCTACTGGTAAAGACTGATGTCTTGGTTCAATAAGAAAATCCTGGTGAGCTCTTGGTAGCCCATTGCCTGGTCCATCCAACCCCTCAGTGCATTTTACTCAATACTGTTGTCATTGATGTTTCTGTTTATCTGTTAATGGGATCTAAGGTTGCATTGCTTTGTGCTCAGTTATGCCACCATGGGTTGTATTGAGTTTGCAGTTAGCTGCAATCACATGTGAGAAAATGCTGGCTGGTTGCTCAGGTAGGTCTCTCATCCTGTACTTATATGAAGGTTTGCTCTCCTCCTCTGGGCTCCTCAAGGACATTGCATAGGACATGATTGTAATGCCTATCCTGTCATATCCGAAGGGTTTATGTATTTGTCTCTCATTAGGTGGCATCAGTTCATCTCGGAATCTTGCAATTTGCATTTTCTGTGCACTTAAGTTTGGATACATTTGGTTTCAAAGGGCAGAAATCCACTCAGACTAGCTGAAATATACATACATCATTGAGAAAGGGGAATTTCATGAAAATTAAGCTGGGGCAGTGTTAAGTAGGCCTTTGTGGGCATTGAAAAGTCCTCAGATACCTCTGTTCTCCATCACTTGTCTACTGGGTTGGGGTGGTCTTCTGTCTCTATTTTATCCTGACCTCAGTCTCTTACAGATCCACTTACTGTCTTAATTCAGATTCTTGAGAGAGAATCTGTTGAGTATTTGTATCACTTGGATAATGCAAATAGTACTTATTTAGGAAAAGACTAAGTAGAACAGGGGTCTACTGCAGTATATCTTACGTGATATTAACATTCTGTAGGTCCAGAGGAGCCATTGGACATCAGCAGCTTAAATGTCAGGGATGCAGATGGGTACTGAGTTTCCAGGCACAGCCTGACAGTTTCAGGATTAGAATTTTATGCAGTGAGCAGATTTGAATCCTTGGAAATTAAAAATACAAATACAGTCATTCACCACATAATGACATCAGCAACTGACTGCATGTACAATGTGATCACATAAGATTATAATATCATGTTTTTACTTTACCTTTTCTGTGTTTAGGTACACAGATACTTAGCATTGTGTTACCATTGCCTGCAATATTTCAGTATGGTAATGTGCTGTTCAGGTTTGTAACCTAGGAGCAATAGGGTATACCATAGGTGTATAGTAAATACACCATCTAGGTTTGTGTCAGGTACACGCTATGATGATCACACAATGACCTACACAATGATGAAATCGCCTAATGATAGCCAGAATCCACTGTTAAGCAACGCATAACTGTATTCCCTCTTCCACAGAACAGAGTTTAAATAATCAGACTATTTCAAAAACAAATGGAAAACTTCCCATATCTGCCCTAGAATCGCCTCTTATAGACTGAAGAACTAAAAGAACCAAATAAGAAAATTTATTGGAAAACATATCCATAGCAAATAGGCGGTGGTTCTTGTCCTAACATTTAATATAGGCTAATTAGTTTATGGGTAAATATCACTTGAAGTAAATTGTGTACAAGAAAATACACATGTATTACCAATATTTTACAAATACAATTTTTTTTTTCTTTTTGTTACTTAGATATTTTTAAAAGCAAATTGTAGATATCATGTCATGATACCACATATGATCATGTCATTATACCTATGGTGTTATTATCAATAATATACTCTTAATTTAAAAAGATATTTAAAATTTAGGTTTTATCTTAGGTTTTAATTTTTTTTGGTAAACTTGTTTTTTAAATAAGCTTTTGGCTGAGTGCAGTGGCTCACACCTGTAATCTTAGCATTTTGGGATGCCAAGGCAGAAAGATCAGTTGAGGCCAGGAGTTTGAGACCAGCCTGGACAACAGTGCCCTCTGGGCACAGCACCCTCCCAGTAAGTCAACGTGTTCGTTAACCTGGAAGCTCCCTGAGCCTGTCATTTACGGGTATTTACAGGCTTTATCGCATAGGCATGATTGATTACATTATTGGCTTTGGTGATTGAGCTCATTTTCTAGCCTTTCTCCCCTTTCTGGAAGGAGTGGGGGCAGTGCTGAAAGTTGGCTTGGTCTTTTTAGTGACCAGCCCGTTCCTCCAGCTGTCAAGGGACCTCCAGAACCCAGTCATTCATTAGCACACAAAAGACACTCTGACCAGTCGGGAGGTTCCAAGGGTTGTAGGAGCTCTGTATTTTTTTGTTATACCACATGTGTTAAATCTAAAAAGCTGACAATAAGCAATAAAACTTAAAAGGAGTGATAACTATCTACACCTTGATATAATCAAGACTCAGTGTTGTCAACTGGCCTGTCTTTTAACTGAGCCTGTAGCACATGGACACACATGGATATTTGCAGCTCTAGGATGCTGATGACTTGTTTTTAGTTGTCTACCTCCCTATCATCAGCACAAAGAAACAACACGTTTATAACAGTTCACATATGTGGAGAAAGGTAATAGAATCTGTACACGTTAGTGAAATTGTCAGTACACTTTAAAATGTTCTTAAAATTTTGTGTGTATTGCAGTTGAGTTTTTAAATTTTTTATGAAAAGTTTTGCAACTATATGACAGAGAAAATACAATGGAAACTCCCATATACCTATCCCTGGACAACAGTTACCAAGATTTTGCCATACTTACTATCTCTTTTTTAAAAAATCCTTTTGAAATATGTTAAACCAAATTCTGGTTATGAAGCATTGAGATGTTTTAATACATTATAGTATTAATAATAGTTAAACATATATTTAAAAGAAAAATTTTAATTGGACATTTGTAGACTATCTGATGTGTATCTGTGAAGTATAATTTATAAACTACTACCCAATAATAATCATAAAAGATTCATGAGAAAGGTGTGTTAGTGCTTTAAAAAACCATTCCAAATCCCAATTACTTGGGCAGCTGAGGTGGGAGGATTGCTTGAGCCCAAGAGTTTGAGGCTGCAGTGAGCTGTCATCACACCACTGTACTTCAGCCTGGGCACAGTGGCTTATCCCTGTGACCCCAGTACTTTGGGAGGCTGAGGCAGGCAGATTGCTTGAGCCTAGTGAGACCAGCCAAGCATGGTAGCTTATGCCTGTGGTCTCAGTTACTTGGGAGGTTGATATGGGAGGATCACTTGAGCCTGGGGAGGTCAAGGCTGCAGTGAGCCATGATCAGGCCACTGCACTCCAGCCTGGGTAACAGAGACACTGTCTCAAGAGAAACAAAAACAAAAACTATTCCAATGATATTCCAGTGATACTTGACTCTCATCCTGGATCAGGATTAGGAAGTAGGATTAGAGGGTCATCTCTTAATTTTTTTTAAAAAAATCATGAGATATTATAACCAATTCACTGAGTTTTCTGTGCTACTCTTGTTTCAGATAGCTACATCAGGAAATCACTTTGTGCTTTAATGAAATTACCTCATTCACACCTTCCTAATATTTGTAGCACTCATCCTTGTAAGACCCCAATTAAAAAGGATTTTTATTTTTCACAGGTGATTTAGAGAATTCCTGGCCCGGCTTAGAGACAGAGATTCTAAAGAAAAAATAACTTTATTGTTTTATAATTTGTGTCTTAGTGAAATAAGTGCTATTTGTTTTAAAGCCATTTCCATAACTGGTTTTTCAAATTAGCTTCCTTACTTGGTTCTTTTAGTTTTTAAGTCTACAGAGAGATGATTCTGAGTTGGTCACAGTAGGTTTTTTAAGTTTATTTTTGGATTCAGATTTGTTCACTGCATAAAGTTCTGACCCTAAAGCTGTCAGGCCATGCATAGGAACTGTCCTAGTGCCAATCTGCATCCCTGCACCATAGCTGTTGGTTTCTAAAGATTCCTCCAGACCAGTTTTAACCTACAGAATGTTGACATCACATAATACACATTGCAGCAGACTGTTGCTCTATTTATCCTTTTTCTAAATAGCTCTTTTGGTGTACTTGGTATTCATATCACTTGGATAATGCACATACACAACTTGGGATAAGAAAATTCATTTTAGGGTGTTGTGTCAGCTGTTGTCTTTCAGGCTGTGCTGCCGTCCTTGCTGAACTTTAGAGATACTTAATACAAGTAAAGAGGAAAGAACTTGCTATTTAGTTTTGTGAATTTAGGTAGGAAAGGATATTTACCGATGACAGAAAGATAATTCTTTAATAGACGTTTTTTTTTTCCATTTTAGAATCACAAGAAGCTGATGAACAGCTTGTAGCAGAAGTGGTTGAAAAATGTTCATCTGAGACTTGTTCTAAACCTTCAGAAAATAAGGCGCCACAGCAGGCCGTTGACTCTCATTCACTCAAGAATTTCAAAGAAGAACCTGAACATGATTTTAGCAAAATTTCCATCGTGAGGCCATTTTCAATAGAAACGAAGGATACCACAGATATCTTGGCAGCCCTCGGAACAAAAGCAGCTCATGGCTTTGTAACTGCAGTCTCAGGCAAGGCTCTGCCTTTCAGCCCATCAGACACCCTCCAGGACGAGGCAATGATAGAAGGCAGTATGGGGGTCACCCTCGAGGCCTCCACAGAAGCTGATCTAAAAGCTGGAAACTCCTGTCCGGAGCCTGTGCCCAGCAGAAGAAGCAAGCTGAGAAAGCCCAAGCCTGTCCCTCTGAGGAAGAAAGCAATTGGAGGAGAGTTCTCAGATGCTGATGCTGCTGTGGAGGGCACACCTCTCCCCAAGGCATCCTACCACTTCAGTCCTGAAGAGCTGGATGAGAACACAAGTCATTCTTTGCTAGGAGGTGCCAGGTTTCAGAAGTCTCCCCTTGACGTTAAGGAAACTCCCAGCACTCTCAGTAGTGACACCAACGACTCAGGGGTTGAGCTGGGGGAGGAATCGAGGAGCTCACCTCTCAAGCTTGAGTTTGATTTCACAGAAGATGTGGGAAATGCAGAGGCCAGGAAAGCCCTTTCAAGGAAACCTGGCAGGAAACCTGGTAGCAAACTGACTCCCAAGTTACAAAAAGATGGCATCAGTAAGTCAGCAGGTGTAGAACAGCCTACAGACCCAGTGGCACGAGACGGGCCTCTCCCCCAAGCATCTTCCAAGCTAGATCCTAGTCAGTGGGATAACCCCAGCTTCAACTCCTTTGGGAGCCACTCCATTCTGCAGAACTCCCCACCCATTTCTTCTGAGGGCTCTTACCACTTTGACCCAGATAACTCTGACGAATCCATGGATCCCTTTAAACCAACTACGACCTTAACAAACAGTGACTTTTGTTCTCCCACTGGTTATCATGTTAATGAAATCTTAGAGTCACCCAAGAAGGCAAAGTCGCGTTTAATAACGTGAGTGACAGCGGGCTCTGGGTGTCATGCTCTGTGTCTTCTCTGTGAGTTAGGCAGCCAGCTACTTTTGGCTTTGGTGAACTGAATTTACCTTTGAGGTGCACCGAGGTTGATACAAAGCTTATAACGGTATCCTGCAGTCTTCACTATTTGGCCTAACTGTTGTGTGGAATCAGAAATACCAGAGGTTTCCTTTTAGATTTTTGTCTTATTCTGAATCCTCAGTTTAATCAGCTAAGCTCTTTTCCCCTGGCCCTAGAGACTTTTTATGTTTCTGTGTTTGAAAAAAATAAAGAATGGCGTGAGAGATAGACAGATAGAGATTTGATGGTTTTCAGAAATCCTGGCTGGGCTGTGAGGAGTCACATTATAGGCAATTCAAATGTCAGTGCTGGCCACCGTCTTCAGATTCTTTACGGATAAGACAGAAATTCTAGTCCTATAAATTACCTGTATAGTGTCAATAACACGTGGGAAATAGTCCAGAAGGGTCTTATGGAAAGAAGTCTTTTTACATGAACAGCTGTGATTTTTGTTGGAAACAAACCTACCACTAAAGTTGGTGAGAATTCTTGTCTCCATGTGTAGTTTGTGGCTCATCAGCAAGGAGGTAAATTTCCAATAAGAATGAAGAATATGTTAAATGTTCGGTTAAAACTGAGTAATTTAATTGGTTTAGTCAGTCCCCCCATCTCTCCTGGGAAATTACTTGACTTTTGCAAGGTCCTTAGAGTTTTCAGCATAATCACCTAAGGTCATATTCCATATCAAGTTTCAGTTTAACTCTGCTGCAGGATTACTTTATCACAAAACTTCAGTAGATGGTAATACAATCATACATCACTTAGCCACAGGATAGTTCTTAGAAATGCGTGCTTAGGTGATTTTGTTGTGTGAACATCATAAAGTGAACTTACACAAACCTAGGTGGTATATCCTACTACACACCTAGGCTATGTGGTACAGCCTATTACTCCTAGGCTACAAACCTGTACAGCACATTATTGTACTGAATACTATAGGTGCTAGGTGTGATGGCTCACACCTGTAATCCCAACACTTTGGGAGGCCAAGGTGGGAGGATCCCTTGAGGCCAGGAGTTCAAGACCAGCCTGGGCAATATAGTGAGACCCCCTACTCCAACCCCCTGTCTCTTAAAAAAAATTTGTTTTTATTTAGCTGGGAGTAGTAGTACATGCCTGTAGTCTCAGCTACTCAGGAGGTTGAGGCAGGAGGATTGCTTGAGCCCCGGAGGTTGAGGTTGCAGTGAGCCATGATTATGCCATTGTACTCCAGCCTGGCTGGCAGAGCAAGACTCTGTCTTAGAAAACTACTATAGGTGGGTAACACAATGGTTAAGTATTTGTGTAATCTAAACATATCTAAGCATAGAAAAGATACATAAAAATATAATATAAAAGATAAAAAGTAATACACCTGTATAGGGTGCTTACCACAAATGGAGCTTGCAGAACTGGAAGTTGCTCTGAGTGAGTCAGTGAGTGAGTGGTGAGTGAATATGAAGGCCTAGGACATTACTGTACACTGTTATAGCCTGTATAAACACTGTATACTTCAGCTACACTAAATTTATTTACATTTTTTTCCCTCAATCATAGATTAAAGTTTAGCTTGCTGTAACTTCTACTTTATCAACTTTTAAATTTTTAAAGAAGTTTTGACTCTTTTGTAGTAATACTTAGCTTAAAACACAAACACATGGTACAGCTATACAAAAATATTTTCTTTATATTCCTATTCCGTAAGTTTTCTTTGTGTAAAATATTTATTTACTTTGTAAACTTTTTTGTTGAAAACTTAGACACAGACACACACATTACCTAGGCTTACCCAGGGTCAAGATCATCAGGACATCACTAGGTGATAGTTTTTCAGCTCCATTATAACCCTGCGGGACCAGTATCGCATATATGACTGAAATGTCATTACGTGGCACATGACTATATCCTTTTGTGGCCCTATGACATTTTACTAAAACATTTGGGTAAAATGTAGATATAAAGAAGGACCAATGAGTTGCAGGATAAAATATGAAAAAGGAGTATGAGAAGCACCATGTTTGTAGTTGTCACTGTAGATCTGCTGGGGAAATGCTTCTCAGCATTACTGTGACTTAAAAACTCCAGGTGGCATGGTGACTTTCAGCAGAAAGGAAGACCCCCAAAGGTTTAAAGAGTAGAAGGATCAACTTCAGAACCAAGAAAGTAGAGTGATATAGAAACCAGTTCTTCAGCAGCCCCAGAATGGCTAAGGGGAGTGAAATGTCATTAGTAGCTCTTGATCTGTTCTTTGATTAAATATAAGCAGTTAAATGGTTGTTGAAAAATATTATTGATTGGGTGTCCTCTTTTGTGGCTTTTAAGGTTAATTCTCTCTAGACAGCACTTAGGGTATGTACTGGGCACGTCACTGCCTAGGTACTTCCTCCCCTAAATGTGGGATGCTTCTGCCTACTGAAGTTAATAAGGAGTCATTTGTGAGAGTTTCAGTTGCATGCAAGAAGTGCCTTAAATAAGATGAAATCTGGGCCAAATAAAGGGTAATTTATTCTACACTATATATTCAGCAGCAAGAAGCACCGTTTCGAGTCCTGCCACCCTCACCCCATAGCCTTTTTCCCTATTCCGTATTTGTCGAATAAACTTCTTGATCTAATACACTTGATAGGTTTTTTTAAAAGTCCTTATGCAATCAAAAAGGTTGTCATCTTGTTCTTTTTAGAAGAAAGGAGTGCTAGACCTCTTGGAAGTTTATTTTTCATCTATAAATTTGAATTTGTGGCATTTCTGAGTGTTTCTACCAGTCTCTTTTGTAGTTGAGGTCTGTTCATCATTCACTCACTAGTGATAGCATTCATGAATATGACATTTTTAATTTATATCTCACCTCATACAAAGAGTTGTGCAGCTTTTACATCTGCCAGACTAGAGTTAAATATTCCAGTCTTTATATGATTTTTTTCTCCATCTGTCTGTCTCTTTCCTGTCTCTAATTTTGTTGGTGCATCAGGACTACTGAACAAGTGAAATTTCTCTGTTTTCTGTTGTAAGTACTCCTGCTGCTTCAGTTTGTCCCTGGGACCATTGGCAGTTTCCTCTCCTCCCACCCTCCCCCAGCCATCTCTCCATAGCATGTTTGCTTCTAATTTTGAGTTTGATCTTCTGATGATTTTTTTGCATTTCATCGGCCACTTCATGAGTCAGCTTAGCCTTGCAGTTGTCTGTACCTAAGGGAGTAGGGCTCAGCCTTTACACCTTAGGTGCAAGAGCTTGCACTCCCTGGCTTGGCAGGTGTCACATGGCGCTTTGGCAATACCAATAACTGGCTTGGCCCCAAGATCATCACAGCAGTGGTTTGAGGGACTGTTCTGCTATTTAATATTAGAAATCATTGGCTTTTTTGGTAGGATAAAGCTGCTGGCTTGGAACAGTTAATAAATTTTACTGAGTCAGCTCAACTTGAGTTTGGTGGCAGAGGGTGGCACTCAGTAAGAAGATTAGGGAAAGAAGATCATAAACTAGTGATTATGCACATTCCGGTAACTTACGTGCTTGTCTTTTTATTTTTTCTTGCAAAAGAAAAAAGTTGCAAATAACTTTTTTTCTTTTTTTTGGTCACAGCGGTGTTTTACTGGAAATTATAAGTTTATTAAAAAAGAATCTGAATTAGTCCTGTGATCACAAATTGTGTGCTAGTCTACAAATAACAGGTGGTTCAAGCTTTCCCAAGTTTCAGGCTTTGTGCAGTACGTGGCATTCATCTTTCATCTTACTACTTAATAGGAATGGTAACACTTTACTCACATATTTTTATTTTTATACTTTTTATTGACCACAGTTCTCTGTGAGCACACAAGTCTAACTGGAACTGTTTTATGAGACTTCTATGGCTTTTAGTACAATAAAGAATTTTTAAAGAATCTGGTCCAGCGTGATGATTTTTCTATGAACGTCAAAGCCAAGCGAGCGAGGCTCAGAGGAACTGAATGTCTCCAGCTGCTAAGGCTATACTGTCTGAAAAGCTTTTGGTGGTGTGTAATTAAAAACTATAGACATCAGAGTGCTAGTGTTTGACAACTCACAGAAGCAAGCGAGGGGATCTTTTCAGAGAATGAGCCCCGCTATTGGTCTTTGCTTACCTCATCTCTCCAGAGAAAACTCAGAGGCATAAAAGGTGTCCCTGCCTCTCTCACGCGGTGATGTATGATTTGTGTGGTGCTGTACGCTTTGGCTTCTATCCGCACACACTGCTGTCTGCCTCATTTCACATGTTGACAGTTCTCAGTGTGATTCCAAACTGGCTTATTTGTGTTTCTTTTTCTAGGAGTGGCTGTAAGGTGAAGAAGCATGAAACTCAGTCTCTCGCTCTGGATGCATGTTCTCAGGTGAGTCTGTGCCCATCCCCAGAATATCTCTTAGACCAGGGGCCCCCCCAGCGGGAGTTTGCATCCCCCTGGCGGGAGGTTAAAAAGAACTTTGCAATGAGTGCCTGAGTACTCAGCTTTAAGAAGCCAATTTCCAGATCCTTACTTCCAGATTCTGTTCCCTGAAGAAAAGGGCCGTGAAGACAAGGGAAGCCTTTCACAATGACTCTTTTCTCTCTCTCTCTCTCTCTCTCTCTCTCTCTCTCTCTCTCTCTCTCTCGTCTGTCTCTGGGAGGGGGAGGAGTAAAATTCCCACTCTAAATGCTATAAAGTTGCATCACCATAGGGTGTGAAAGTCTCCAGGGCACCAAAGGGAAGATCTGAAATATTGGTGTAGATTCTATGAAGATAATTGACTCTTAATATCTGGATGATATGTTTCTTAAGTCAGATGGTTTTCCAGTTCATTGCTTTCAGCAACATAGAAAGATTTGAGTTGTCAGCTAATAGATCTAAAAACAATGTTTGATAATAGATTTTTTTGTCACATAACTTGGAAAGGGGTTCAAAGAATTGAGAGGCACTTTCATTACAGAACTACCTTCTGTTTCATCTATTGTTTATATAAATAAGGATTCTTAATGGTTATAATTTATAAAAATAGAAACCAGGAATAAAATTGATGTTGACCTTTGTTACATTCTAGCGATAAATAATATCCATCCATGACCATATGAACTAATTGCAAAACACAAACCAAAACCCAGGCCCATCTGATTGCAATGAGATCCTTTTGTTCTTTTTATGTCAGTATACTTATTACAGAAATACATTCACTGGTTAATAGAATCCAATTTAACGTAACTTTTCCTATACAATTTGGACGAGAAATTTGGTATATGGTATAGATGTAAAACGGGTGTGGTGGGGGGAAATTTGCAATCTGAGTTATTTTTCATCTGTTACAAATGTGTAAAAGATTTCCCTCAGATTTTGCCAAAGTAGGCAGCAAGAGCTATGAGAAATTTATCTTTGGTTTTCTTTAAAACAAGACCCATATATTTATTGCACTATAAAAGTTTTTAGGAATTAGTGCAATAAAACCTTTTGTAATTGATATAAAAATTTGTGTTAAGACTTAAAGTCAAAGAAAAAAATTTCACAGAGACATTGGATAGAGATCTTTAAAAGACTTTCAACCATGCAGATGTTTTTCATTGGAATAATTTCTTGATGTAAGTGGAAGTACAGATTTAGAGAGGAAAAGGAATAACATAAATTTCTGACTTAGGAACTTGTTCGTGTAAAATTAAAATGGATCATATGGTATCAAATCACCAAGGAAACTAAATACCATTAAGCAAATTCAATATTTAGAATATGCCAGATGTTACACCCTTTGCAGTTATTTAACTTATGCCAAAGAGTTTTTAGATGTCACTTGAAAATACAATGGGGTACATAGATTAAAAAAAAAATAGAACGTATACGAACAAAAAAATTGAAAACCACTGTCTTAAACCACTTAAACTGCTTGCTTATAGACTTAACCTAGAGAAACTAATTTTTTTAAACCTCAGACTCAAATTACAGAAGCTAGGTTTTATAAAACAGCATCTCAGGATTGAAAGATTCTAACTTCCTCCTTGCTTTGTACCCAGATCTGTGGTTAACTCTGTCACATATCTGTATGGAGTTGTGTCCACTTTATTCCATTCATGGGATGTCACTTTTCCCCATTGCTTGCCCTGCTGAAGGATAGCATCTTCTCTGTTGTGTTTCTCAGGATGGAGGGGCAGTGATCTCCGAGATTTCAGACATTTCTAATAGGGATGGCCATGCTACCGATGAGGAGAAACTGGCATCCACGTCATGTGGTCAGAAATCAGCTGGGGCCGAGGTGAAAGGTGAGCCAGAGGAAGACCTGGAGTACTTTGAATGTTCCAATGTTCCCGTGTCTACCATAAATCATGCGTTTTCATCCTCAGAAGCAGGTATGGAAGCATATCTTCATCTTTCCAATGTACATAAGCATGGAAATGCCTGAAAGCCTAGTAAAGTAGGAGGCGCCTTACAGAGATTAAAGAATTGGGTCACCTGAAGGATAGATTTAGGATGCTGACCTATGCTTCGCTTCTTTACCTGGAAAAGGGACAAAAAAAAAGTGCTTATTGAAATACTAGGGATACAGGGATAGTTGTGGCAAGTTGTATAGTAGATGCTGAGGTGTGTGAGGCTGCTTGAATTTATAATATTATGTGACTATGGTCATATCTTATAGTGGTGTGTCAGTTCATTTGCGTTGCTGTAAAGGAATACTGGAGACTGGCTAATTTGTAAGGAAAAGAGGTTTATTTGGTTCGTGGTTCTTCAAGATGTAGAAGCAGCATGGCGCCAGTCCTGCTTCTGGTGAGGGACTCAGGAAGCTTCCAATCATGGTGGAAGGCAAGAGGAAGCACGTGTGTCACATGGTGAGAGAGGGAGGAGGATGCTAGGCTGTTTTTAACAAACAGATCTCACAGAAACTAACAGAGTGAGAAGTCACTCATTGCCACAAGGAGGGCACCAAGCTATTGATGAGGGATCCGCTCCTATGACCCAGACACCTCCCATTAGGCCTCACCTCCAACTGTTGATCAGGTTTCAACATGAGATTTAGAGTACAGATATTCAAACTATATCAAATGGCCTGTAACTATGTCATACGTTTGACTTTTTTGTGATTGTTATGCTCATTGTTTAACTTACAGAAATGATAACTAATACATAGGGTGCCTTACCATGTGCAGGCATTGTTCTAAGTGCTTTGCATATGCTCATTCATAGCAAAGTGTTACCCTTTTCTCCCTTCTTTGGAGAAACAAAGTAAGACAAATAAGTAACTTCATTAAAGTCACTTGGCTAGTGTAGGACAGAAAAGTGGTATCTTTTTCCTCCTTACCACAAGATTCATGGCTGAAACATCCCTAACAAAAGACAGATCAACAAGAGAAAAGCATACAAATATATTTAAGTTTGACATGACATTAGAGCCTCCAGAAATGAAGACCCAAAGAAACAGGGAAAAACTGTACTTTTACGGATAGTTGTGCAGAAGTACAATTGGAGGACAGAAGAGTGTGATCTAATGGAAATAAACTAGAGGAACTTAGCAAGTCCTGTTTGTTCCAATTCCTCTTGGTGTCTGTGTCTTTCAGGATAAGGACATTGTTTTTCTCTGGGTATAGGGAGGACTTCTCTGTAATGAGGTCTTATGACCTGTTTTTCAGGGGAAGGTCTGAGGGATTCCTTTATGGCCTGCTTCAGGGGAGAGGGCAGGAGAGGGGCCAGGAGACCTTCCTGCTTCTGGTTCCTCAAATGCAAAAGTACCATATGTTGGTGTACTGTGTTCTGAATCTTGTAAATGGTAGAACTAGATTTGACTCTAAGCAGTCTGCTTCCATGGTCTTTTAGCCACAATGCCAAAGTGTGAAGAGATTATTTTCATGACACTAGGCTACTGTAAATTTTCCTGGTACAGATGTGGTAGGTTGAGATTGACCAGTGCACTGGTAGGATCTTTCTTAACATGCTAATGAGGAACCTGGACTAACCAGGGCTGCAGCCTCTTATTGTTGGACTTGTCAGATCATTCTAGAGCTAAGCCCCTCTTTTGGGTTCCCAGTTACATCCTTGGCCTTAAACTTTACTTATGAGAAGTTTAGAACCATGTTCCTGACTACATTAAACATTATCAAAAACTCAGATCTGGCTGGGCAAGGTGGCTCATACCTGTAATCCCAGCACTTTGGGAGGCCAAGGCGGGCAGATCACAAGGTCAGGAGATCGAGACCATCCTGGCCAACATGGTGAAACCCTGTCTCTGCAAAGTACAAAAATTAGCCAGACGTGGTGGTGCATGCTTGTAGTCCCAGCTACTTAAGAGGCCGAGGCAGGATAATCACTTGAACCTGGGAGGCAGAGGCTTCAGTGAGCCGGGACCGTACCACAGCACTCCAGCCTGAGTGACACCCAAGACTCCGTCTCAAGAAAAAAAAAAAGCAACATAATTTTATTTATGGGCTTTTATGCATAGAATTTTATAAGTCATGATCTGCCATTAAGCCAGGGAAGCAGATGGAAAGTCAGGACTTAGAGCAGTTTATTCCCCCTGGCCTCCTTTCCATCCCAGGCCTCAGTCTCTCATCTATAAAATGATGTGCCAGGCATTGTTCTTGATTTTTTCCAACACTGCCTTCTGCCCTGACGTCTTTCCCAAAGACCTTGTTTGCCATTCCTCCGGTTTCTCGGGGTTAATCCTGAGTATTCTTACAGCTGCCTTGGTTTCTTCCATCTGAAGTGTCTTCCTTTGCCACCTCCTACACAGATCTGCACACCCCTTCAGGTCTCTGCAGCATGCTTTATCCTCCCGTATTTCCTATTCCCTTTCCTGTTCCACAGCACGTAGTGCACCGTGTTAATTCTGAGAAGGTAATATTATAAATTTACTGAGGTTAGAGACTATGAGATGGTCATCTTTGAGTCACCTTTGACACAGTACATGGTAAACATTTATTGAATTATATTCTTCCTCACTGGAGGAAATTCCTTCAACAAAAATTTATGTATCCGTATTGCATGCAGTGCTATCTTCAAAGTTAGCAAATTGCAGAGGGAACAGATTTAAACAAGCGGTTACACTCTTACTGATCAGCCACATCACAGGCAAGTGGAGGCTGCGGTCCTGGGTGTGGGGGTGGCTACAAGCTCTGTTATGTTGGATCTGGATCCTGGTGGATACTTACTAGATGTTCTCCAGGAAGCAAGACTCTCACACAGCCATGAGAAGGAAGCTGCCATGTTGGTAAAATGCCCAGTTGCTTTCTGTGAGTACATGGCAAGTAGGAAATAAGGTCGTACCGTGGAATCTGGGCTTGATCCTATAGGTAGGGAGGGGGTTGAAGGTTTTTGAACAAGGGTGATGGTCACATTTCTCTTTTAAATAATTAGCTATTGACAACAATAGTAGTTAGTGATTGCCATGAAGAGGATTGTAACTTTAAAGTTTTATATGCTTTTCTGTATTTTTACATTTTCTTCAATGAGTAGATCTTCTGGTTATTTTATTTTTTCTTTTTTTTTCTTTTTGAGACTGAGTTTCACTGTTGTTGCCCAGACTGGAGTGCAGTGGTGTAGTCTTGGCTCACTGCAGCCTCCACCTCCTGGGTTCAAGTGATTCTCCTGCCTCAGCTTCTCGAGTAGCTAGAATTACAGTCACCTGCCACCACACCTGGCTAATTTTTGTATTTTTAGTAGAGCCAAGACTTTGCCGTGTTGGGCTAGTCTCCTGACCTCAGGTGATCCACCCACCTGGCCTCCCAAAGTGCTGGTATTACAGGTGTGAGCCACTGTGCCTGGCCATCTTCTGGTTATTTTAAATGTCACCCTCCACCCTACTAGAGGATGGACCTGAGACAAGGAAGCCCATTTGAAGGGTGTAGAGGGGAGAATGAGTTTAGTTTTGCTGGCTTGAATTTTAAAGCTTATTATCTTATCTGCTGTATTAATTAGATCAAGGCCACCCTTCTGGGTTGGAATTTAAATTCACTCTGACTTGATGATAAAAAAAAAAATTCGGTGTTACACAGTGTCCTCTTTCTGAAATAATACCACGGTTAGCACAATGCATTGTCCAAACTTTTAATGGACACAAGGGGGCAGCCTTGCTGTTTTTTCTGCCTGAAGGCTGACAAACCTTCGTGGCAGAATAACCATGTGCTCTTCTTCTCAATGTCATAGACATACAACGCTGAACTGCACAACGCCCAACAAAATGCCAGCGCTCCTTTTAAATAAAATCTTAAAATGCTTTTCATGTGTTCATAGTCATTCTCAACCAGCACTGTGGTCTCCAAGAACCTTTCACTAGGAAGGAAAGAAACTGACTCCTCTATAAAAATGACTTTCTCTCTTAGGTGTAGAAAAGGAGACGTGCCGGAAGATGGAAGAAGACGGGTCTGCCGTGCTTGTAAGTTCTTTAATGTGGAGGGCCAGGTGGGGCTCAGGTTTCTTTCAGTATTAGTTTTGAAGCCCATGTGAATTTGCTAAATTCTGGTCAGTGTTAGGTGATGAGAATAAAATGTAAATAAGATACAGTTTGTTCACTTGAGGAACACGTAGTCTTTGCAGTGTTCTGTACAGTAGCCCTACCCGCAGGTGGCTATTGAGCATTTGAACGGTAGCTACTCAGAAAAAGAAGAAGCATAAATGTCTCAACGTTTAATATTAACTACATGTTGAATGATAATATTTTGGATGTATTGGGTTAACTGAGGTATATTATTTTTTTTTAATTTTTATTGTATTTTAGGTTTTGGGGTACATGTGAAGAACATGCAAGATTGTTGCATAGGTACACACGTGGCAATGTGATTTGCTGCTTTCTTCCCCTTCACCTATATCTGGCATTTCTTCCCATGCTATCTCTCCCCAACTCCCCACCTCCCACTGTCCCTCCCCTATTTCCCCCGCAACAGACCCCTGTGTGTAGTGCTCCCCTCCCTATGTCCATGTGTTCTTATTGTTCATCACCCGCCTATGAGTGAGAACATGTGGTGTTTGATTTTGTGTTCTTGTGTCA